>JAESUZ010003197.1:0-97329 GCA_017311185.1 Proteles cristata cristata
CAAGGTAAAGAGCCATGCCCACCGCCAGGTAAAGAGCCACGCCAGGGACAAGGTAAAGAGCCACGCCCACCGCCAGGTAAAGAGCCACTCCAGGGACAAGGTAGAGCCATGCCCACCGCCAGGTAAAGAGCCACGCCACCGACAAGGTAAAGAGCCACGCCCACCGCCAGGTAAAGAGCCACTCCAGGGACAAGGTAAAGGACCATGCCCACCGCCAGGTAAAGAGCCATGCCAGGGACAAGGTAAAGGACCACGCCCACCGCCAGGTAAAGAAGGGCGAGCAGTGCTGACGGAAGGGGAGCCCCTGCGGTCCACCCCGTGGGCGTCACAGGCGCCAGGTGCAGCCTCCCACGCAGAGCGGAGCAGAGCGCGGTGTTCGCAGCGCGTGCAGCACCGGATACGAATCTTCCGTGTGGCCAGGAAGACAAATGATCTTCCGAGGAGCAAGAACACTGGCAATGGACACGGTGTCACGGAAGCGCTCGGGAAGAATGACCGTGAACCGAGAATTCTGTGTACGACGGCACCTCCTTCGGAAGTGACGGCAGAAGAAACCATCTTTAGAAACACAAAAAGAAGAAAAATTGCCACAAAAAATATGCATTGAAGGAAGCCCCCTGGCCTGTCGTCTGGCAGCGGGCACCCCTGCTAGCGACTGGCTCGCGGATGCAGAAACGGAGGAGAGGCGGGAAAAGTCTCTGAAAGTCTCTCGTAGACTCTGTGAAAGTGTTGCTAATACGCGTAACAACACGCACTGCAACAACATGGCAATAACGCACACATCGTTATGTCGTAGTGTGCATCGTCCGACAGTGCTGGTGATACTAGAAAGTCATCACCACTACTTTTCCAAAATAAATACATAAAATAAAAATTGCACTGAAGACATAATACAACATAATCTAAAATAGTAATAGTTAACATGCCAATAGGTGAGAATTTACCAAGAGGGTCAAAGATGTTAAGTCACAGAAATACCTTAACCTTCAAATAGTATACATATCAAGATAACCATAGTTAGACATAAAATTTGAAAAACGAAGATAAAAGAAAAACAAGTAACCAGAGAAAAGATACGTGAATTGCAAAGGTACAGTAGTTAACACTGGCGGCTTATTTCCAACAAAGGGGGCGCCAGACAGCAACAGGATTTAATTTTAAGGAAAATACTTGCTAAATAGAAATGTTTTTCAAAATGAAGGAGAAGTTACAACATCTTCAAATAAGCAAAAATGGAGAGTAATTGTTAACAGTGAAATCACTCAAAGGCAGTACAAAAGTGGATCATTAAGAGAGAAGTAAACTTTTCCGACAGCAGTCAGAGGGCACATGAACATATGGGAAGATTTTTTAAAAATACGTGAAAAGGGAAATATGTAGATAAATCGAATTAGGGATTGGCCTGCTGTGCACTTAAAACAATACTATGAATATTCTGTGGGATGGATAGATCTAGATCTGAAACCAGCATGGTTAGAATTTCACGAGGGCTGCAAAGATAAATCAGGGGACCGTCTGTGGTCTGCGGCCGCTGAGTTGTTCTGGTCGTGCTAAGAACTATGTTCCCCATTAGACTCTGCGAAGGCGAGGACGCTTATCTTACCAAAGTATCCATTAAAGAACATCTCAAAGTGTACCAAACAGCCCCGTGAGGAGAAAAGTAAAATGATAATAAATACGGTAATTAATGCAAAACTGCAAGGAAAGAGAGAAAAAGAAACATTGACAATATGGCGTTCCTTCTGTTGAATAGACCAGGAATGACAGTGTTGTGAGACTGAATTCGGGAGGCACCTTACGCGATTCTTACAGGTGGGCACCGGAGGCCGTAGCCGGGGCTGCTGTAACCGACACCACAGTCTGGGGCAGACACAGCCGTTTCTTTCTCACAGTCCCGGAGCCTGCAAGTCCAAGGTGAAGGTGCCGGCAGATCCTGCGTCTGTGAGACCCCTCCTCCTGATTCATAGGTGTCACCTTCAC
The DNA here is from genome assembly GCA_017311185.1 of Proteles cristata cristata. Lineage (NCBI taxonomy): Eukaryota > Metazoa > Chordata > Mammalia > Carnivora > Hyaenidae > Proteles > Proteles cristata. The sequence continues at coordinate 1,981 of JAESUZ010003197.1, forward strand.
GCCGTGGGGTCACGTGGGGGAAGGGACAAGGGGCCTCTCTGGGCTCCCTTTTATAAGAGCCCTAATCCCATTCATGCTCAATCCACCCTTATGACCTCATCTCCACCCAAAGGCCCCACTTCCTAAACCTGTCCGCTTAGGGGCTACTTTTCAACACATAAATGTGGGGAGACACATTCAGACCATAGCATGTAAGTCTAAGAAAATTGTAGGGAGGAAGATGTGTCCTGTGTGCTTGATAATTCTGTTGGCCTCTTCAGCTTTGCTATCCACTCTTGCCTTCGGAAGCTGGTCTAAATAAAGGTATTAGTGGCCAGCGAAGTTTTGTAGTAAAAAGCCAGATAGTGAATATTTTCAATATTGGGGGCTGTAAAATATCTAACACAACAAATCAACTCTGACATTGCAGCATTTAAACAGCCACAGACAATGCTACACAAATGGACACAGTTGTGTACCAATAAAACTTTATTTATAAAATATGTGGTGGACTGCATGTGTGTCTCCCTCTCTCTCTGTCCTGCCCTCCAGCTTGAGCTCTCTCTGTGTCTCTCAAAAATAAGTAAGTAAACATTTTTGGAAAAAAAGGAAAAATCTCAATATAGATAATATAGAAGAAAACAATGAGATATGAGCATAAATTAATAAAGGGAAAATATCATACAGTAGAAAAGATTGATAAAACCATCCAAAGCTGGTTTGCTAAAAAGGCTAATAAAATTGGTGAAATCTTATCAAGACCAATAGAAAAAGGAAAGAGAAAAAAATCAATAACAGATACGATAAAGAGCAAAGAGTTACAGAACTTATATATACTAAAGATAATATAAGTATATGTAAATAAGCAGTTTTCTTCATTATGATCTATTTATCTTGAACTTTATTTTAGATGAATTATATATATTTTATGAGAACAATAAATTTTAAAGACATTCTCTAAAATCTTATTTCCTTTATCCACATATATCAGAATGGTCCTTGAGATCGTGGTCAGAGTCTTAGTAACCTTATGAATTAGTTGAAGAGACTATCTATATAAATATGATAGATGTATGTGATACACATGACATGTATAATATGCTGCTGTATTTCCTCATTTTGGATGATCACAATTCAGTCTACTTCCTCATGTCTTTGCTGTTTCTCAATAAGGTTTTCTTTTAATGTTTTGTCTTTTAAAAAGTATTTTAATTTTGAAATAATTACAGATTCATCGGAAGAATCAAAAATCGCACAGAGAGATTCTGTGCTGTCTTCAGCGATATTCTTCCAACAGTAGCATCTTACATTCCTGGGGGCGCCTGAGTGGCTCAGTCGGTTAAGCGTCTGACTTCCACTCAGGCCCTGATCTCACTGTCCGTGAGTTTGAACCCCACATCAGGCTCTGGGCTGACAGCCTGCTTCGGATTCTGTGTCTCCCTCTCTTCTCTCCTCCACTCAAGCTCTGTCTCTCTGTCTGTCTCTCTCAAAAATGAATAAATGTTAAAAAAAAATGTAAAACCAAGGGGTTGGCACTGGTGCTGTGCTGCTAAGCAGAATAACTGTCTTATTCAGGTTTCAGCAGGGTTTACATGTATTTGATGCCCGTGGGTGTGTGTGTGCATGCATGTGTGTGTACATGTGCACGTGTGCATGTGTGTGCACGTGTGTGTGTGCGAGAACTATGGCTCTATGCCTCTGGGCATCTTCATCCGTTCGCATATTTAACTTGCCACAATCAAAATCCTGAACTTTTCGCTGATCGTGAAATCCCATCCGCTGCTACCTCAGTCACCCTCTCTTTCCTGACTCCTGGCCATCACTAATATCACTAATCTGTTCTCCTTTCTCGATCAGTGTTACCTGGAGATGATGTATAGAGGAAGGCAGAGGGTGTGTCATCTTTTGAGACAGGTCTTTGTTCACCCAGCATGACGCTTCTGAGGTTTACCCAAGTTGTTCATCACAGCAAGTGTGTGTCCCTTTTCGTTGCCATGTGGTGGGTATGTATAGTGTTTAGCTATTCATGCACTGGATGAAATTTGATTCTTTCCAATTTGGGGCTTATTATACAGAAATCCGATATCAACATTTGTATACTGATTTTCATGTCTACAGACGTTTCCATATCTCTCAGATGAATCCACAGGAGCGTGACTGCAGAATCATACGGTGTCTGTCTGTTTTCCAGAGTGGCCACACCATTTCACTCTCACAAACAAGACATGAGGAGTCTGGTTTTTCTGCCGCCCTCCCTGCCTCTGATTTTGTGACCTTCAGCTGTGTCTCGATAACGTGGCTGTCGCCTGCATTCCTCTGATGACTAAGTTAAACACTTTTGTGTGCTCACTTATGACCACATCTCTCTCTTGATAGTGTCCATTCTTGCCTTTTTCCCATTATCTAATGTACTTAGTATTTGTTTTTTACTGTTGAGTTTTGAAAGTTCTTTACATTTTCCAGCTACAAGGTCTTTGTGGGTTTACTTATAGATATGGAGAAACTTCTCACTTTGTCCCCTTAATGGGGGCTTTTGCAGAGCAAATGTTTTACTAATTTTGGTTAAGACTTATTTATTGACTATTCTCCTTTATGTTTTTGGTGCCATGTTTAAGAACTCTTTACTTATTCCTAAATCCAGAAGATTTTCTCCTATATTTTCTTTCCTAAGTTTTATATTTTAAGTTTTAATCTTAAATCTATGAACTATTTTAAGGTTTTAAAAGGTGTGAGCGTTAGGGTTGACGTTCTTTTATTTGCCTATGAACATCCCATTGATCCAGCTTTATTTGTTTAAAAGATTATTTTACTCTTCATTAAAATGCATTTGCACATTTGCCAAAAATCATTTGGTTGGAAAACAAACCCTGGTGGGCATAATTGTGTATGTTTTTTTCTGAGTCCTCTCTTATATTCCTGTTATCTAAGCTGCCGTTCCTCTGCTAATGCAAAACTGTCTTGCTGGGGTAGCTAGGTGGTTAAGTCATAATATCAGGTAGTGTGAAATCTTCACCATCATTGTTTTTTCAAAGTTGTTTTATCATAGCCCCTTTGTCCTTTGATATAAACTTTACTATAAAGCTTATCTGCAGATATTTTGCCTGAAATTTAGTAGGAACTACATTAAAACTATTCATAATTTGGGGAGACCTGGCCTCTTTACTATTTTGAGTCTTCCAACCCGTGAATGTAGCAAGCGGCTTCATTCATTGAGATATTCCTTAACACTTTGTATCTTCCTTCGTATTACTCCTTTACACATTTTGTTCTATTTATACCTAAACATTTCATTCTTTTTTGAGGGATTACAGTGGTTATTGTGTTTCTCGTTCAGAAGTATACAGAAATGGGATAGTCCATATTTTTTAATTTTTTGAAAAGAATTTTTGAGAGATTGTCCTTCAGTAAGTGTGTTCAGTCTATTAACATCTATCGTAATACCAGAAATACTTGGTTGTAACTTGTAAACGTATTTCAGATTTTATATTTTAATACTACCTTGCTTTTTTCTTTGAATATGCTCTGACATATTCTTTTTCTTTGTATTCTTTTCTCCAGTAACTTTCAAGGGGTAATACCTGGACATGCAGGTACTATAAATGCCCATTTACATTTACGTTACTCTCTCAGTATAGGAAATAAAAACACATCTACTGAATTGCCGTAACGTACGGAAACTCTTTCACACTGCTGCCTATATCCTACCCACCGCTGATGACAAGTGTTGTGATTTTCCTCAATTACCTTCATTGTGAAATTGCTCACAGTGGCATTATGCACTTATTTAAAACATTTTAAAGCATTTATATTGTTATATAGAGTTGATCTGAAGAGCAAATGAGTCCGCCCTCATCAGCGCTCTTTAACAAGAGCTTGCCTGAAGCAGAAACTCAAGAGATACTGGCAACCGCCATTATTAAACTCATCTGTGGAGGGTTGGCTGTGTCTCCCATCAGAAGGCGGCTAAAGATCGGCCGACCAGCTAGCAAAGCAGCAGCAGCAACGATACGGATTTATCCCTCAGCTAAGCGGCGTCTAACCCGACGAATTTTCACAATGGGAGTACGTAGCACACATATTAAGCCTGCAGTATTGTATATTATGCAATACAGCTTGAGCACTTGTCACAGAGTTTTTAAAAATATAGTTTATGCTGTATTTCATAGTATACATTTCAAATGGAATATGCAAATCTTTAGAACTTTAAGTCGCCTTTTATAGTTTATTCTGTATTTCATATAGTGTAATTCATACTATATTAGTTGACGTAATGAATTCATGTAGAGCTTCTATAATTCAGGGGTTCCAGTTATGTCCCTCATAACTCTATAGATCTCATTCCATGGTATTGTGTCATCAACCAATTTTGGGGAAAAAATGGAGGCCAAATATATATATATGTCTATATTTATAAGTACGTATATTGTATATATATAATATATATATAAATTATTGAGTATTGGTAAGTATCCCAAAGTCTTAAAGTAGCAGAGGGAAGAGAAAGTTTGTCTCTTGGTTTGGTAATGCAGGCTGTAACTCAGAGCGTATGATTTCATAACATGTACTGAATATATTTATCTGTCAATTCAAGGACACGAGGGGATGTGATTTGTATAATGTGAACTGCTATTAGTCAAAATGCAATTGAAATCAGTAATTAATACCACCATCTGGAACCAGCCCCAATTACCACGGAACAAAAGCTGTCGTGTGCGGGACGCAGCTGCTACATTGGATTGGATTTGTACTTTCTCCTAACAAAGGGCCCCAAAATGTGAAAGAAAATACAAAACATACCGTGCTGGTGACGTGGCAGTGAGAAGAATAGAGAAGACTTTGAGCACGAGCCAAAACCAGATGCCCGGAAAGACAGGGCTTATCAGCAGCGGTAAGGTCATCTGCTATAAATTGGAATTGGAATTCCTGTGGTACAAAATGAATTTGTGAGTCTAATGCTGGCTAGGCTTAACCCCAATTTTACCACTGAAGCGACAGCATTGATATAGAAGGAGTTTCATGGAAGCATCTTTATAAGCATAGAGCCTGTGCAATTTAAAAGAGAGAGAGAGAGAGAGAGAGAGAGAGAGAGAGTGTGTGTGTGTGTGTGTGTGTGTGTGTGTGTGTGTGCATGCACTCCCTTCCTGGTGTGTTTTGCTTTGGAAAAGGGGGCAATTCTTCTCTTAAATTCGAGCTCCCTCACTCAAGGTCTGCTGTTTAGATCTTTTGCTTTATGGATTCAGGTTGTTTTCGAATCCAATAGTTTTCTTTCTTTTGGTATTTTAAAAAATTCTTCCTTTTGCTTCATCTAGCCTAAAAGACGTGATGAGTGTTGGTATTTGTATCACTGATTTGAGTTTCTGCAGCCGGGATTCACGTCTTTCATCCTTAAAGCCACTTTGATTTCTGCTGTGTTTTTACCACACCTTCTTCTAGTCCCCACAACACTGTTTCTTGCCTGTTGCCGGTGGATCTCACCCGTCTTCCCCTGTTTCCTGCAGCCACACCACTTCCCTGCATTTCCAAGAGAATGCAAAGACATGCGAACCAATTTTTTAAAGTAAGTAGTTAACAGCATAGTGATGTCTTTCATCACTCTTTTTATAATAGATCAGTGTTTTAACACTCTACCTTTTGGGGGCTCCCTTTGTGGGGTTTCTCTTTTGTCCTATTTGAATTGAGAAAAATTTAATACATTAATGTACATTTCAGAATTATGTCCATGGGCTCTTCTTTCCCATATTTCCCTAATGCTATTAAAATTGTCTTCTAACATTTTGAGCTTTATGCTGATACAGAAAAGTGTAATCGTCAGCTCAGGCCGCCACAATAAAATACCATAGCCTGAGTACCTTGAACGACAGACATTTTCTTTTCCACAGTTCTTGAAGCTGGGAGTCTGCGATCAGAGTGCCCACACAGACGGGTTCCGGTGGGAGCCTCTTGCAGGGTTGCAGACATCTTCCTTCTGAGTCCTCACGTGGCAAGGGTGGGGGGAAGGGGAGGGACAGAGAGAGAGAGCTCTCTGGTGTCTTCTCTTACAAGGACTCTGAGCTCATCGTTGGGACTCAGTCCTCATGATCTCATACAACCCTCCCAATGGACTTATCTCCTAAAACAGTCACCAAAGGTGTTAAGGCTTTAACATGTCACTTTTAAGGGGACACAGACACGCAGTCCGTAAGAATAAAGTTATTCATTTATTTGAGTAGGCTGTGGTTCGGAAAGGAGTGAGGATTTTATTTCCATCTAGTTTTCTACCCTCTCTTCCAAATGAAGTCAGTTCCTTTGTGGGAAGCTTTGGGGTTCTCTGTGCTTATCGTCTGCCTCCTCCTGGGCAATACCTCTCAGCTGGGGTGGAGGCGGTGGCCCCTTGGACGTGTCCTAAAACTGTACCATTTCCAAAAAATAAGTTTTTCTAGTTGTATTTATTTCACTGAATGTGGATGGATCCATGGTCCACAAACTCCCATTGCAAAAGTGAACATCCATTGAACTTTATGAAAACTGTTTGGTGTTGCTGCCGTATTACCACCTTTCAGAAAAGTCCCTGAGACCGTTTAAATACCTCCCTTTCCTCTCCCTCTTCACTTAAATCTAGGAAACCTTCCAGAAGTAGGAGGCATTATAAGGCATGAGAAGTCAGTGAATTAGTTGATAAGAACCCAGGAGGTCATTACGAGTATTTTCTTGTGATGACTGTGTCTTTGAATTACCTAAACACACATGTATAAACTTCATTCATGAAATAAAATTGGAATCTAAATGAAAATGTAGTCCATAAACTGTGTCTCTGCCTTTCACATCCTGTTCTTCCTCTGGCTGGTCACTCCTCAGACCTAAGCATTAATACATCTGAGTTCTGTCAGTACATCCCTTGTTTCTGGTCGTGTTCCTTTCCTAAAATGTTCTTGTTATTTTGTTACATTTAGTTTTATCTTTGTTACCTCTTTACCCATAAAACACTTTCACAATCAACTTTTTAAAAATCTGTATATCTTTTTCTTTAAAAATTTTTAATGTTTTTATTCATTCTTCGAGAGACAGAGAGAAACTGTGAACAGGGGAGGGGCAGAGAGAGAGGGAGACACAGAATCTGAAGCAGCTCCAGGCTCTGAACTGTCAGCACAGAGCCTGATGAGGGGCTCGAACCCACAACTGTGAGATCATGACCTGAGCTGAAGTCACTTAACCGACTAAACCACCCAGGTGCCCCTTATCTACATCTTTATATTTTATGTTAGACGTAACCATATCACTTTCGTAGGTAACAAATGGCTGAATATACACAGTTTCCAGTCATTCTACGTATATATGTGATGATTTTAAAAATAGAAATCCAATAAACAATTTTTGCAATATTATAGCTACTTAAATATTATTTGTCACATAGGTCATAAAATGTTGGGTCACTAAGATTCAAGGAAAATTGCTTGCCAAGGTTAAAAGTATTTATATTCAGTACAATCTTATATGATGAGATTTTCCACATTTAATCTTTTTTACTTTTGTACCATATCGTTATGTTAAAGATTTATTATTATTATTATTATTATTTAAAATGTTTTATTTATTTCTAGAAGAGAGAGAGAGAGAGAGACAGTGTGAGCAGGGGAGGGTCAGAGAGAAAGGGAGTCACAGACAGAAACAGGCTCCAGGCTCCGAGCTGGCAGTCAGCACAGAGCCCGACGCGGGGCTCGAACCCACGAACCGCGAGATCATGACCCAAGCGAAAGTCGGACGCTCAACCGACTAAGCCACCCAGGCCCCCCAAAGATTTATTATTTTTAACCTGAATTGAAGACTGCCGTTTTTGTTAGTATATTTACCAATCAAGTAACTCTTGAATCTCATGTATTCTTTTTTATTAAATAAGATTTTAATCTTTCCAAGGAACATTCTTCCCCTGAAAGAGATTTTGTAAGACTCATTTAGTTTTTTTTAGAAAAACTGTGAATGGTTATGTTTTTAAAATTTTACTTTTTTGTGGTAAGAACACGTATCATGGGATCCACCCTCTTAAGTTTTTAAGTGAACAGTGCGGTGTTGGTGACTATTGCACAGCTTTGCACAGCACAGCTCTCAGCCTCGTTCCTCTGGCTTAACTGAAGCTCTGTGTCCTGTGAGTGAGTCCCCGTCTCTCCCTCCTCACGGGCCCGGCCGCCGCCATCCCCTTTTTGATGCTATGAGTAGGACTGTCTTGGAGACTTCATGCAAGTGCGGTCATAGACTATTTGTCAATGTGTAACTGGCTTATTTCACTTAGTGTTGTGTCCTGTACTTCATGTTGTTTCACGTTGTGGAAATCCCTCCATTTTAAAGATTTTATAATATTCCGTTGTATATATAGGCCATGTTTTTTATCCGCTCATCTGTCGATGGACATTTATGTTGTTTCTACATCTTCATGACTGTGAATCAGGCCTCAGTGAACATGGGGGTGCAGATAGCTCTTTGAGGTACTGACCTCAATTCCTTTGGATACATATGCAGAAGTGGGATTGCTGCATCACACAGCAATCCTATTTGCAACTTTTATTTTTTATTCATTAAATTTTTAAAAAATGTTTACTTATTTTTGAGAGACAGAGAGGGAGATAGAGCATGAGCAGGGGAAAGGCAGAGAAAAAGAGAGACACAGAATCTGAAGCAGCTCCAGGCTCTGAGCTGTCAGCACAGAGCCTGGTGTGGAGCTTGAACCCACAAACCGTGAGATCATGACCTGAGCCAAAGTTAAACACTCAGCCGACTGAGCCACCCAGGGGCTCCCTATTTCCAACTTTTAAACGAAGCCCCATGTTGTTTTCCAGAGTGGGTGCATCATTTTCTATTCCTCCCCACAGTGTATCATGGTCTCTTTTCTCCACATCCTCACTACCACCTATGATTCCTTGTCATTTTTAGTTTAGTCCTTTTAGCAGCTGTGAATTCATATCTTATTGTGGTTTTTACATTTCCCTGATGATTAGTGATGTTGAGAATCTTTTCCTATGCCTATTAACCATTTGTATGTCTCCTTTGAAGAAATATCTGCTCAAGTCCCTAGACTTTTTTAAATTGGGTTATTATTTTTTTCTACTGAATTATAGGAGTTCCTTATATGTCTTAGCGATGAACACTTTATCAGATATACGGTGTGTAAATATTTTCCTCCAATCCGTAAGTTCCCTCTTCACTCTACTGATTCTTTTGGTGTGCAGAAACTTTTTACTTTGATGTCATCAGAACTGTCTATTTTTCTTTTTGTTGCCTGAGACTCTACTGTCCTATCCATGAAATCATTTCTAAGGCCAATAATATGAAATTTTTCCCCTGTGTGGTTTAGGAATTTTAAACTTTCAGGTCTTAACGTTTAAGTCTTCAACCCATTTTGAGTTGATTTTTGTGTGTGTTGCCAGGCAAAGGTCCAATTTCATTCTCTTGCATGTGAATACTCAGTTTTCCCAACGCTGTTGAAGATGCTGTTTTTCCCCTATTGTGTATTCTTTGCCCCGTTGTCCAACATTAAGTGACCATATAATCTGGATTTATCTCCAGGCTTTCTATTCTGTTCCATTAATCTACATGTCTGTTTTTACCCTAATCTCATATTCTTGTTTATGGATCTCTAGTATATTTTGAAATCAGAAAGTGTGATGCATCTAGCTTTGTTCTTTCTCAAGAGTCATTTAATTGTTCATGGTCTTTTGTAGTTTCATATAAATTTCAGGATATTTTTTTTCTGTTTCTGTAAAAACACCAGTGGGATTTGATAAGAATTTTTTTAAAGCTATAGATTCCATTGGATAATATGGGCATTTTAATAAAATTAAGTCTTTCAATCCATTAACATGGGATATCTTTATATTTTGTATCCTTAATTTCTTTAAACTTTTTAAAAATGTTTATTTATTTTTGAGACAGAGAAAGACAGAGCTTGAGGCAGGGAGGGGCAGAGAGAGAGGGAGACACAGAACAAAACAGGCTCCAGTCTCCCAGCTGTCAGCACAGAGCCCGACGCAGGGCTCGAACCCACGAACTGTGAGATCGTGATCTGAGTCGAAGTCGGACGCTTAACCAACTGAGCCAACCAGGCACCCCTGAATCTTTAATTTCTTTCATCAGTGTTTTGTAATGTTCATTATACAAGTCATTCACTTCTTTAGTTAAATTTATTTCTAAGTGTTTGATACTTTTTGATGCCCTTGTAAATAGATTTGATATTCTAATTTCCTTTTCAGATAGTTTGTTACAAGTGTATAGAAAGGCAACTGATTTTTGAATGTTAATTCTGTATCTTGCCACTTTACTGAGTTTTTAAGTTATTTCTAACTGTTTTGATAGAGTTGGAGTTTCCATATATAAAATCGTATCATCTGCAAACACGGACAATTTTCTTTCTTCCTATGTGATTTGGATGCTTTTTATTTCTTTGTCTTGCCTCATTGCTCTGGCTGGAGCTTCTAGTGTTACGTTGAATAGAAGTGGTGAGAGTGCAGAGTTTGTTTTTTCTCCTAATTTTAGGAGAATGACTATTATTTACTTATTTTCCACAGTGGAGTGTGATGTTAACAGCGGGCTTGTCATATACGATCTTCCTTATGCTGAGATACTTTCCTTCCATACCCAATTTGTTGAGGGTTTTTATCATGAATGAATGCTTAATTTGGTCAAATGCTTTTTTCTGCATCTATTGAGATGATTACAGGATTTGTATCCTTCATTCTGTTAATGTGGTGGATCACATTTATTAATTTATATATGTTGAAACAATCCTTGCATCCCAAGAACAAATCTCATCTGGATCATGGTGTATAAGCCTTTTGATGTGTTCTTGGATTCCATTTGCTAGTATTTTGTTGAGGACATTTGCATCTGTGTTCATCCTGAATGAATGAAAGTCTGTAGCTTTTTTTAAAAAATGTTTTTATTTATTTCTGAGAGAGAGAGAGAGAAAGAGAGAGAGACAGCCTGAGCAGGGGAGGATAAGAGAGAGGGAGACACAGAATCTGATGCAGCTCCAGGCTCTGAGCTGTCAGCACAGAGCCCAACACAGGGCTCGAACCCATGAACCATGAGATCATGACCTGAGCCGAGGTCAGATGCTTAACCAAGTGAGCCACCCAGGCTCCCCAAAAAGCCTGTAGCTTTTGTTTCTTGTAGGGTCCTCATCTCGTCTTTGGTATCGGGGTAATACTGACCTCATAAAATTAGTTTGGGAAGATTTCCTCCTCTTCATTTTTTTGGTAAATGAGAATGATTGGTGTTCATTATTTTTTTTTTTTTTCTAGGAGAGAGAGAGATACAGTGTGAGCAGGGGAGGGTTAGAGAGAGAGGGAGTCACAGACTCTGAAACAGGCTCCAGGCTCTGAGCCGACAGTCAGCACAGAGCCCGACGCGGGGCTCGAACCCACAAACCGCGAGATCATGACCTAAGCGAAAGTCGGTCGCTTAACCGACTAAGCCACCCAGGCGCCCCCTGGTGTTCATTATTGTTAAAAAGCTTGGTACAATTCACCAATAAAGCTCTCTGGTCCTGGGCTTTTCTTTGCTGTGAGGTTTCAGATCGCTGATTCAATTTTCCTGCGGATTACAGATTTATTGAGACTTTTTTATTTTTTCAAGATTCAGTCTTAGAAGGTTGTATGTTTCTGGGAATGTGTCCATTTCTTCTAGATTGTCTGGTTTACTGTATTTAATCATTTATAGTTGCCTCTGCATCCTTTCTTTCTCTGTGGCATCAGTTGTAACATCTCTTCTTTCATTCTGATCTTTATTTGAGTCATCTCTGTTTTTTCTAAGTTAGTACAGCTAAAGAGTTGAGTATTTTGTTTATCTTTTCAAAACACAACTCAGTTTCATGTTTTTCCTGTTGGTTCTCTAATCTCTATTTCTTTTTCCTTTTCCTTTTCTCCGACACTAATCTTTGTTATTTAATGCCTTTTGCTATCTTTGAGCTTAGTTTGTCCTTCTCTCTCTGGTTGTTTGGGGAGCAGAGCTAGGTTGTTTATTTGATATATTTCCTTTATTTTTAATGTAGACTTTTATCACCGTAAACTTTTCTCTTAGTATTGATTTTGCTGCATCAATTTTTGATATGACGTGTTTTCATTTTAAATGTCTTGAGAATTTTTTTCTCTCACTTCCTTTTTTCATTTATCCTTGACCTCTTGGTCTTCAAGAGTTTGGGGTTTAATATCTACATATTTGTAAATGTTCCGGTTTGCCTTCTGCTCTTGATTTCTACTCTCATTCCGTTGTGGTTAGAAAGGATGCTTGGTAGGATTTAAATCTTCCTGAATTTGTTGATTCTTGGTTTTTTGACCTAATACATGATCTGTTCTGGAAAGATTCTGTATGTACTTGAGAAAAATGTATATTCTGTTGTTGAGTGAAATGCTCCCTATATGTCTGTTGGGTCCATTTGGTCTATAGAGTTGTCCTGTTTATTGGTCCTCTGTTTTCATGGTCTTTCCATTAAGAGACAAGAAAGGATATTATATGATGATAAAAGGATCAATCTGTCAGGAAGATATAACAATTATAAATATATATGCATCCGACATCAGAGCACCTACATGTATCAAGCAAACACTGATAGAACTGAAAGGAGAAATATAAAGCAATACGATAATAGTAGGAGACTTCAGTACCTCACTTTCAATGATGAATACATTTTCTAAAGCCTTTTATGTCTGAAATTGTGTTTCTTATGAGTGATAATTTGGTTTGATATGGAATTCTATCTTGAAAATTAGCCTCCCTCTGAAACTCAGGTAATGTTTCTTTGCCTTAAAGAATGAATGTTGCCCATCTACACCTCACCCTTTTGAAGGTCCATTTTTTGTTTTTCTCTTTCTGAGAGGCTCTGTGTAGCTCTGTTTTGTCGCCAGCATTCCAAGTGTAGCTCCTTAATTCGTGTTGCTTGTGGCTGAGTGTGTCCTTCAGCACACTGACGACTCACGCCCCCTCGGGACTTCGAAATGTAATTTTTATTTAACATAGTAGTTTAGCCGTAATAGTTTATCGTCCCTTCTATTTTCTCTGTTCTCTCTCTGTAACTCCCATGAAGTGTATGTTGCCATTTTTGAATTAAATTTTTTGGTTCCCAAGATTTCTCTCACTTGTGTTCTACATTTAATTTGTCCTAATTTTATGAATGTTCTTGAATTTATAACATCAGCATTGTACTGATTTTTAAATTTTAATTATTATGCTTTATGTAACAATGAAGATTTTACCAGCTCATTGACTTTTAAAATGTCTGCACAGTTCATTTGTTAGACCAACTTATTTTTATTTATTGTAGTTTTACCTTCTGCGAGTTTTCTGTGAGTTATTAAATTAAAATTTAACAATCCCGGACACCTGGGCTGCTCAGTCGGCTAACCATCTGAGTCTTGATTTTGGCTCAGGTCTAATCTCATGGTCTGTGAGTTTGAGCCCCGTGTCGAGTTCTGCTAAAAGATGTGCGCTGACACCTCAACATGAAGACTTTTCTGATGAATCCACAATGCCGGTTTGTTTCCTTTCCCACCCACAGCCTGATAAATCTGATGCTCACACTAAGTGCAGGCCACGGGAAAGCACTCTGTCGACGGCTGGCACGTCCAGGCTCCAGCGCAGGCGGGCTGCACCGAGGACGGGCGACTTGGCTGAAACCCCCTCTCGAGTGCCAGACTGAGCAGTGATCGACCCTGCAGTGCCAGCATCTGCACTGGGAGCGGAGCCCTGCACAGCAGATTAGCCAGCGCGTGCTGAACACTGTTCTCTGTACACAAGAGGTGCTTGGATTTGAGGATTGGAAGTCATGAGTGTATGACAGGCCCTGTATAGCCCTCTGTGAATAATCTCCTTATTAAGTAACCGCCCTGCACACATCTCTACCCTCTCTCTACACCAAACAAAACATTGGGAACTTCTCCAAGAATATCTCCATTTTTGAATTTGCATGTATTTGTGTGTATTTGAGACGAGCTCTCTCTTCTCTGGTTAATTTGTGATTAATACGGTCCCATGTATTTTCCAGGACAAATTTACTAAAATAGCGAGTTTACCCAGGCCCCATTCTTAGAGCTACTGTCGGTGCGTGTTTTGGTACATTTTCTTTTTCCAGTTACGTTAGAAAAAAACCACCAGGATGGAACACGTATGGTAAACTGTTATTTTGAACCATTGTTTACTGGCTTCTGCCAAGGGACTTGCATAAGACAACTGTTATGGCTTATAATGACAACCGTTCTCATAGTCTGTATTTTCTATTAGTTCGCTCTCAATATTCATTACATATTTCTACAAGCATTACCAGTATCTCTTTCCAACTTTTATTTTACAGGAAATGACTTATTACATATCCAATGCCATGCTGGTCCCCTAAGATTTGGCCTCGAGCCTCCGTAATTGCATCCAAGGTTTTACATCCTTACCTTCCTTCAGGTTCACGGAGAGAAGTTGCCATGGGTACTGGTTTGCCTCATGACATATGCACGAAAGATAAAACAGCATACTCAGGACATGTGAATCTCAGGTTGATTCATGAGACAAGTTTCGTGTTCAAGTTACAAACAGAGGTACTGAGCACTTCCCCAAGAATTTATATATATATATATATATATAAGTTGTAGTGATACAAAACTAACATGAACTTTTCTTTGGCTCCAAAGTCTGTACTTTCTGGCAAAATAGGAAGCCACAATTTTCAGAGAAGTACCTGAATTTGTAACACTGATAATGTTTGCGTTGCAGTATAAAATCTAACCTAACACTTCCATCTGCCAGTAGGAATGAATAGATGACCTTGAGATTTCGTTCCCAAAATGTAAATGAGAAACGGTACCACAGGTATTTGTTATATATCGTTAGTAGGAATGCTTCTCATCAGTTTGATGGAATTTCAGTCAAAATACCAAAAGAGTACTTTGTGGAATTTGAAATCCTGACTCTAAAATGCATGAAGACTGGTAAAGTTCAAAAGACTATTGAAGGTGGTTTTTAAAACATACAAAATATTCCCCATTAGATATCAAGAACAATGTCTGAACTGCAGTAGTTACACTGGTGAGGACTTGCATACAAACGTAGATGATAGTGTAGTGTAACGTCACATAACAGAGATAACAGATAACAGCGTAGTGTAATATAATGTCATAGAGCTGGAAATCTAAGGACACATTGTGCAATATGGCACAGGGGTAAGTGTAGCAATGAAATAAAAAAAATTGTTATGGAAAGATAAGAATTGAATACCTTATTGAATTTAATACCAAATATACTTCAATTCCCACCTCTTATATATGTAGATAGGAATGCCAGATAAATAAAGTCAGAAACATGCAAAATAACGCCATTAAAAACAAAATATAAAATATCGCTTTCACTTAGGTTACGTAGGAATTTATTAGCCAGGATAAAGTGTCTAAACTGTAAGGGAAAACAAAGAAATAATTGACTTTGTTAAACCCTGGTGGAGACTAGGGGATGCATGTGGAACATAAAAACAGAATATAGGAGAAATAGCTAGAATACATGCAGAAAAGTGACAAAATCCAATTTAAATAGATAATCTAATAGGGAGAAATGAGACAAAGCATGTGGACAAGAAATTTATAAAAAAGGATTGTGAAGCCAATAAAAATAATGGATTTTGCTTAAACTCATGGAAATCTGTGGAAAAGACAATTGAAGTAGTAATGTTTTCCCTTCAGAATACATTATTTCAAAATCTGACAATGTAAATCCTTACTGACCACGTGAGGAGATAAACAGTCTGTCCTTGGCTGGTGTGAGCACAACCTATGCAGCCACCATGGAGAGCAAGTCGGAAGAAGCTAGTAAAGTAGAAAATGTGCACACAGCGTGAAAATCTTCTTTCTTCGTGTGTGTCCAATTTACATACATCAATGTGCACACACACATGTGTCCATGTTCATACTCGTGTATATTTATGTACTCTAGACATTCTCCTACATGTACCTGAGATGGTGTGAACAAACATGTTCTTGGAATACTTCTTTTTTAATTTTTTTTTATGTTTTATTTATTTTTGAGAGGGACAGGGACAGAGTACGAATGGGGGAGGGGCAGAGAGAGAGAGAGGCAGACTCAGAATCCGAAGCAGCTCCAGGCTCTGAGCTTTCAGCACAGAGCCCGACATGGGGCTCAAACAAACGAACTGTGAGATCATAATCTGAGCTGAAGTCGGACGCTTAAGTGACTGATCCGCCCAGGTGCTCCCATTGAATATTACTTATAAAAGGAAAACATTGAAGAAAATCTAGATGTTTATCAATAAGGAAATCAAGATTTGTGTAATTCCATCCCATAGGATTCTTAAGTAGTATAGACCAAGCAGTAACATTAGAATTCATCCCAAATATTTGAATAGAACTTAAAAATACATTGTTGTATGAAAATATCAGGTTGCAAAGAATTATACACCATGAAAACATTTATGTGTATATTTAAAACATATTTTAAATGATGCTATTTACAGATTTTAAATATCTTATTCACGTGTACAAATGTGGTGTATGTGCCTGTTCAGATGTAAGTGCTTGAGCAAATTCCCATCTGTGTGTGTGTGTGTGTGTGTGTGTCTATGTTAATTGCCTGGAAAAATACACAAAATCATGTGTATGATTAACTCTTGGGAGTTCATGTGTTATTAGAAGAGAAAGGGGTAGGGTATATGTTAGAATACATTTATATTTTATCTGTAGTTTATTTTTTCCCAGATTTATTGAGATATTATAGGTGTAAAATATATATAAGTTTAAATTATACAATGTAATGATATGATACAACAATACATTGCAAAATGATTACCACAATAAGATTAGCCAACACCTCCATCACTTTACATAATCTTTTTAATTTTTTTTTTTTGGATGTGAAGTGAGAACATTTAAGATTTATTTTCTTGACAATGTTCAAGCGTATAACATACACTGTTGTGAAATATAGTCAGCGTGTTGTACTTTAGATCCCCAAAACTTACCATCCTACAAATGGACGTTTGTAGTCTTTGACCAACATCTTCCTAACCCTGACAGCTGCCATTCTATTCTGTTTCTAGAAGTTATTGTTTGAAATTCCACACCTAAGTGAGATCATATTGTATTTGTCTCTCTCTGTCTGCCTTACTTCACTTAACATAATGCCCTCAAGGCCCATCCATTACATTGTCCCAAATGGCAGGGTCCTCTTCTTTTTTATGGCTGAATAATATTCCATCATATAATATACATATATGTACACAGTGTTTTTCTTATTCATGTATCTATCAGTCGGCATTTAGGTTATTTCCGTGCCTTGGCTCTTGTAAATAACGCTGCAGTGAATATGGGGATGCCTATATCTCTTTGAGATCATGTGTTTATTTCCTTCATGTAGATACCCAGAAGTGAAGTTGGTGGACTACATGCTAGCTCTATTTTTAATTTTTTGAGGAATCTCAATGTTGTTTTCCATAGTGGCTGCACCAATGTACATTTCCACAAATGGTGCACAAGGTTTCTCTTTACTTCACATCCTCATCTGCATTTGTTATCTCTTGTCTTTTTGAGTCTAGCCATTCTGACAGGTGTCAGGTAGTGTGGAGCACTTTTTCAAAGCTGTTAGCTGGTTATATGTCTTCTTTGGGGAAAAAAATGTCTATTCAAGTCCTTTGCCCATTTTTTAACCATACTTTTTTTTCTTTATGAAGCTGTATGAATTCTTAAGACCGACATCAAGATACTTTTTCCCTAAATTTTCTTCTAATAGTTTTGTGGTTTTAGACCTTAAATTTAAGTCTTTAATCCATTTTCAGTTATTATTTTGCTAGTGATATTATGATATTGGTCCAGTTTCATTATTTTGCAAGTACATATCCAGTTTTTCCACCACCAAGTAAAATTTTTTTCCAATGTTTATTTATTTTTGAGAGACAGAGAGAGAGACAGAGCATGAGTTGGGGAGGGGAAGAGAGATGGAGAAACAAAATCAGAAGCAGCTCCAGGCATTGAGCTGTCAGCACAGAGCCCGATGCAGGGCTTGAACTCACAACCTGCAATATCATGACCTGAGCCAAAGTCAGATGCTTAACCAACTGAGCCACTCAGGTGCCCCTCCAGCACCCATTTTTGAAGAAATTACCCTTTCCCTGTTGAGTCTTCTTGGCTCCCTTGTGAAATACTAGTTGAACTTATATTCATGGGTTTATTTCTGGGCTTTTCTGTTCCTCTGATATGTTTTTATGCAAATGACATACTGTTTTGATTACTGTAGCTTTGCAGTAGAGTTTTAAAATCAGGAATTGTGATGCTTCCAGCTTTGTTCTTTCTCATGCTTGCTTTGGCTATTCAGTCTTTTGTGATTTCATTTTAGTACTTTTTTTTCTATTTCTGTGAAAAATGTCATTGGAATTTTGATAGGGATTGCGTTGAATTTGTCAATGGCTTCAGGTAGTATGGGCATTTTAACAATATTAATTCTATTCCATGAACATGGGATATCTTTCCATATATTTTTGTTTTCTTCAACTTCTTTCTTCACTGTCTTATACTTTTCGGGGTACAGATCTTTCACCTCCTCTTTTCATTTCTTGTTTTCTTCCTCAACTGGAAACAATTAATTGTCACTAATTCTAGGTAATGAAAATAATAGTATCTAAATATTATTTGAATTTATTTTTATATTTTTCAAATTTACTCCCTTCAAAAAATGTCCGTACAATTATAATGGTTATTTCAGTTTGTGAGGATTGAAAATAAATCTTAGGTTTTGAATATATGTTCTTATTGTGCTTGGTCACATTTTGAAACTAAACTGACCCTACGCTAAAATGTGAGTTACCTAATGTGTCTTGTCTTCATTGTATTGATAAAATAGAACCTAGTAAGACCTTATGTATTTAAGCAAGTTTCTATTAATAGATGCAATTGTTATAGAAAAAGAAAAATCTGTCATCTAAGGTACATGTAGCTGGGCTTAAATGGTAACCGGTTTATTATAGAAGTGGGAATTTTTTTATGTTTATTTATTTACTTTGAGAAAGAGAGAGTGCACAAACAGGGGAGAAGCAGAGAAAGAGAGAGAGAATTCCAAACAGGCTCTGCACTGACGGCACAGAGCTTGATCTCACGAACCATGAGATCATGACCTGAGCTGAAATGAAGAGCCAGACGCTTAACCGACTGAGCACCGTATAAAACTGGGATTTTAGGGGCACCTGGGTGGCTTAGTCGGTTAAGCGTCCGACTTTCACTTAGATCATGATTTCGCGGTTCGTGGGTTCGAGCCCCGCGTCGGGCTATGCGCTGACTGCCAGCTCAGAGCCTGGAGCCTGTTTCAGTCTGTGACTCCCTCTCTCTCTGACCCTCCCCTGCTCACACTGTCTCTCTCTCTCTCCTAGAAATAAATGAAACATTTAAAAAGTAAATAAATAAATAAAACTGGGATTTTATAATCAATGTACATAATCAACATAAACCTGGAAAGGAGCCTTCTGTTCAAAGGTGTGTGGTCATAATGACCCCTTTTATGGTTTGGCAGTGTATTTTCTAGCCAGAAAAAGGAAGAGTTGATTCATATGTGCGCAACAACCTCAATCCATTGTCTTTGTCCCAGATTTCTGTCAAACTGAGTCAAACAAATAGGTTGAGAATCAGGCAACTTTAAATTTAGAGGGTTGCGTCATTCAAACCAGACTATAGACACACAGAGCATCTCTGTTTCTAACCTGATATCTATAAAGATTTTCTGGAAATACCCTGAGGTAGAAATTGGATCCTTTCTCCTGTGTAAAAGCTACATGCATTACATTCCCATAACTGAGAGCATCATTACATCCCGAGCTCTGCCCTGCCCACCTTGAGAGACCCCAACCTAAGTGCACTACGGTGGATGAGAAGCTTGGCACCAGGGCAGGAATGTCAGTGGTTTTATTTAAACTCACGACATAAATATCATATTACATTTTAAAAAGAGTTTTTTGGGGTCCTGTTCTCCTGTCTCATTTCATGAATTTCCAGAGACAGTGAAAGACAATGCAGACGAGCTTAATTATTATCTTCTGCTCGAGCATGCTGTGAGAAAAGATTAAGGGGAGGGGGAGGAGGAAGAGATGAAATATCCATGACACAAATTAGTATTTAGCACACATTTTGGAATCACACTGTTTCTGCCAGCTTCAGTGCTTCTCCCTTTCAACACAGAACAGGACCGAACTCTTCATTTTTAGCTCAATTATGTTACTGTCTACATTTAAAGCACATTTTCTGCCAGGGCTCTGATATCTCCCAGTGTCCTGCACTATATAATTCTACACAGAAAGAATTTGGCTTGATTAGGTTAAAACCTACAGAATCCTGCTGTAAGGGCTAATATGTACACTAAGTACCATTCTCGTCCATTATGCTGTGAGCTCAGGAAATTCTAAGTTTTGAGTTTAACAGTTAAATGGGAACTGTGATATCATCAAGCTGCCAAATTAAAGAAGAAATATGTTCTTACAGCATGCAAAAGGAGTTGCCACGTTTAGATATCTATTTCAGTTCTCACAGAAATAACTTGATGAAGGCACTTTGTTTAGTGCTAAAAACCTAAGAATGATTCAAAGCAATGCAAGCCGAAAATTATACATCTTCATGTCAGCCAACAGCAGATGTATTTGAAGTCAACATACTCTTTCATCACGAAATGTCTTCTGAGCAGAGGCTGATGCTCACAGAAGGCACATGAAGAGCAGAAACAGAGAGTCACCCCTCACCCCTGGAGCCCCCTCGGCACACCCAGTTTCTGCCACTGGACCTTTGCCGTGAAACTGCATTAGGGGTCTTCAGTGCAGGGGAGCTTGTCCCGTAAAAACACACCAGCATCTACTGCAGAAAACCCTACTGCCTCCGAGAGGCACCTCATGAAACAAGGTGGCTTGAGTCCCCATATGCGCTGGAAGCTCTCATTCTTCATGGCGATGGGTCATTATGACTCCATGAAGGATGATGCAGCCTTGCCCTGCCACCTTTATCCAGGAATAAACAGCAATGCTGTGTGCTCCCTTGGTGCCTGGCCTGGCCTGTGGCTTGGGGCACTGTGCCGTTAGCCACAGCCATTGACAGGTGACTGGACATAAGGAGATCCCCCCCAGCAAATCTCTTGGGAGAAGCTGCCTTTGGGCATGTGCTGTATCTGAGACAAGATGGCAGACCTGGTAGTGACTTTCTGTCCATCAGAAGAGCAGACTTGCAAGCCCATTTATTACTGGTCCAGCTCAAAAGATCATGACATCTTCTTGTGTATTGTCTACAGGCCAGCCTCTGCCCAAGTGTCCCATTGTCTGCTAACAATATGCTGACATATCGATTCTGTGACTTTATTGTCAATACTGAGCGTGCAAGGAAAAATCAGTGGACATTTCGGTGGCTAGGCGGCGAGAGTAACCAAAACCCAATGATTCCACCACCCACCATTGCCATAAATTCATAACGGAAACTCTGTCACACAGTATTATCCATTTGATAAAAATAATTTTATACTTAAAACTTTTGGAAGCTATTCTGAAGTAAGAACTGTAAAACGTAAACAGTTGGAAGTGAAAATAATCATAACTTTAAAAATTCATCCAAGGCAATGATTAACACAAGGACACTGAGAAGATTTTAAATGCTGACTTAAGAGAATGTATTGGGGGTGGGGGGGCTGCTTGATTGGCTCAGTAGGTTAAGTGTCCAACTCTTGATTTTGGTTCAGGTCTGATCTCTCGGTTCATGGGTTCAAGCCCCATGTTAGGCTTCAACTTGACAGTGTGGATCCTGCTTTGGGTTGGGCTTCTCTCTTTCTGGCCTGCTCACTCTCTTTCTCTCTCTCTCTCAAAATAAATAAACTTTAAAGAGAGAGAAAGAGAACGAGAGATTGTACCAGAAAATTATTCTATAACACAGAGTAAAATGATTCAGAGAAATGAATATTATGAGAGGAAACCTGAGAACCATGTAGGAGAATAAAACCAGAACATGAAAAATCTCCGACATCCAGATGGGAATGCAGTTGTAAGAGAAGTTGTAGCCAAAAACACATTTTCACAAAATAACATTTTCCTAAGGTAAAATATTCTCAACTTTCCCAACTGAAAGGACTTGTTGAGGATGGGGGGGGGGGGATTTGAAGAGAACATAAGATATATATATCCTAGTAAAATTTCTAATTGTGAAGATGAGGAAAGAATCAAGTTTCCATATACACAAGGTAAGTTACGTACAGAGGGAACATCAGTTAGCATGAGGCACATTGACTCTGAGAACAGTAACCTCGACATGATGTCATAAAGGTTGAATTGTATAAACACCTTAGTTCATTGACTGGCAGAAACAAAAAGCTATACAGGTTTCGTACTTCCCATCGTTATGGACAAACAGTGATTGTTACGCCAGGACCACAATGATTTTGTACGACCGGCAGATCACGGAATCGTGGCCTGGGCGTAGTAGAACAGGAGGCTACAGCGTTCTTCATATCTTCTGGGGAAACGATATTTTCAGACAAACAAGGCACAGACACGCTTTCAGAGCAGTAGACACTCATGAAATAAGCAACTGTGATCTGTCAAATTAAAATTGAATCAGGACCAAAAAAAGCCTCAGGCAAATTCTGGCCTGACAGAATAAGACCATTGATGATCAATGAAGTGAGTACCTTCCAATGTTAGATTTAGGAAAATTGATAACAGTAATTTTAAGTGTAATGAAATTATTAATAATGTGGTATTACATTTTCATAATAAATACATTATTAAAATGAACCATCACTTGGCACTAAAAGTCTGGATAAGTTTAATAAAATAGGAACATGGGCAGAGAAGAATCTTAGCATAACATTTTGCTCGAAGTCTCGGGAGGGGATAGGATGTTGGTCTGAGATATTGTATTTTTCCTGATTACAGTAATTATGTTCATGTTCAATTATGTTTCACTCATAAATCAAAACAGCCAATAGAGAAATAAAAATAGCAAAACCCATTTATGGAGATATTTAAAAACTCATCCAAAGCAAGGAAGAAGATAATGGACACACAAAAGAAATGATAAAAAAAATAAGTGAAACAAGACATGAATAAGCCTAGTACAAAAAAAGTTACAAGTGAAATTTTTAAAACATAAAGGAATAGAGAAAATTATAATGTAATAGAGTATACCATGTATAGATGTCGTTGTCTTATAATTCATATATCGAAGGCAAAAGTGGAAAATATTATAACTATAATGATTTACTTTTGTTGTTTTGGGGGCAAAGTGAAGTCTGTTTTATTTTTATGCATTCTTATGGAGGTATAATTACAGTACACTAAATTTCATACAGTTAAGGTATGTTAAGGTATACAATTTCCTCAGTCAGGACAGTTAAGGTGCACAGTTAAGGTGTACAATTTCCTCAGTCCTGCATCCACCTGTAAAATCAGACAGCACCAAAATCAAGGTGATGCCACCCAATTTAATGTGTAACCATCATGAATTCAACTGGAGATCTTCCCTAGCAGGATGTATATGCGATCTTTATCCCCCTGAGGTATATTGGGTGTTATCTACCAAGACCACCGTAACCAGCACCCCAGCCAGGGGCTCACACAGCACACAGTCCTGGAGGCTGGGAGTCTGAGATCCAGGCGAGGCAGGGCTGGTTTCTCCCAAGGATTCCCTCGCCTCCCTCTCTCCCTGTCCTCACGTGGTCGCCCCTGTGTGTGCGTCTGTGTCCTGATCTCCTCTTACATAAAAATGAGTGACCTCGTTTTACCTTAATTACCTCTTTAAAGACCCAATCTCCAGATACAGGCACATTCTGAGGTCCTGTGGGTTAGGACTTTAACATACGAATTTTGAGGGGCAAACTTCAACCCACGACGATGGGGATTCTTAGAATCCCAAATCCATCTGGTGGTCACTTTTACCCATGCGCACCTCATTCGCTAACAAAGCACTCACGATAATTACTAACCACTCACTCCTTCCTCACATGCAGTTAGTACTTCTGAAAGTGCCCTGTGCAACCAAAATTGGCCACATGTTTGTGGGGTAGCAGGTGCCGAAGACAGAGGGCTCTACTCTTGGAACCACACAGACCCTGACAAGCAGAGTCAGATCTGGATGCGGCGATGGGAGGGGAGGGAGAGCAGGCACCCCCACCCTGTAACATGGGAGACTTCTCGGTGATGTGATGCCCGAGGTCAGATGCAAAAGCCGTAAGCCCTTGAGGCTCACCCTTGACATAAGTTGTGCTGGCTCAGAGCAGCAGAGGGACACAGCCATCTCGTAGGTTTCTGAGAAAACGTGAATGTTCATTGTTGTGTCCCACAACGGGATGTCATAGTCATCTGAGGCCACCCCTGCTGAAACTCGGACTAAGGAGTAAGGCCCTGACCACACGAAACCTTTCACGTGCAGCCCTGGCGTTTGGACTGGAGAAGGGGACGCGGGAAAGACTGGGCAAGGTGTTGGAAATTGTTGAGGAAGAAACATTGAAGGAATTGTCACTGGTGACAACACGGTGAACCGCGCTCTGTGGCTGAGCAATGATTGCAATTCTGTCATGTGCAGTGACTTCAAAGATGAAACTTTAGGGTGGACATTGATTCTCTCTGACTGGTGTCCCTGTAAGAAGAGGGGATCAGGACACAGGGACACACAGAGAGATGACCGGGTGAGGACACAGGGAGAGGACGCCATCTACAGTGAACCTCATGAACCTTTACAGGTGGCCAGCAAGATCTCCAGCCAAAATAGTGAAAGAGCTTGATGTCAGATGTTAGAAGGTTTGACCAGTAAAAGATGAGTGAAGAGCTGGCCTGTTTGCAGACAGGATGTAGAGAGGACATACAGTGGCCTGCTCTTGTGGGGATTGGAAAATAAAGCTGTTTGCCATCTTTCACGTCTCTCCAGCAAGCAGAGGGCTCTCAAAATAATACATAGCTTGGGGGGCACTGATCTAATCAATGGTGTTGGCGGTAAGATCCTTCCTTAGGGTCTCTAAGGAAGTGCCTAATAGACACTTCCAACTAAACAGAAAACTGCAGGGGGCCATCCCCAACAGCTGGACGTGTCGAAAAGATCACAGAGGAAGGCTAAAGAGAGAAAAGTTGGTTTGGAAAAAGATTGAGTTTGTCTTTTTTTCAAGTGGATGGAGAGACGGAATTAGACACAAAGAAGTCTGCAGATTTCCAAGGGGGTCACACAGGATCCAGGGCCACAAACACAGACCGAAAGACACTGAAATTATTCAAATGCAGAAAAGAGCTCTGCGATCCCAGGGTTCCTTGGGTCAGAGCAGACTGAGAAATCAACTCCATGGCCATCGTGGACCATTTCTTCAGAAATAGCCATTAAAGGAGACAGGAAAGAAAGGACTTCTCAAAGACCGAATCCAAGCACCATGGGGGCCATTCCCAGGGCAAACAAGGGCCTCCTCAAGGCAGGTGCACCCGTTCCTCAGAGAAAGGGGACCATGGCAGCCTTTGTCTGGCGGGTTTCAGAATTCCTGAGGACCAGAGACTGCTTTGTGTTTCTGTTCCTCCCCCTTTCTTGGGACATGTTTATTGTGGTTATTCTGTGTCCTCATTGCATGCTTGGAGTGCGGGAGGGAAATACCGTACCTTTCTGGTTTCCAGGTTTCCAGACCATGAACTGTCCTGACCATACTATATGAGGCTGTTTTGTTTTTTTTTTTCAAATATTGGTGTAGTAGAAATTGGCCATGGTGAGAGTATTCACACCACAGAGATCAGCCAGTGCCACAAATCAGAGTTGTTTTCCCCTAGGATTAGCTGTTAGATATTCACGAGCACACTCCCGCCTCTGGATGGAAAAGAGAAACCGCTGGGCCTGCGGAATATTGTAAGATCTTCCATTTCAACCCCGAGACAGTGATTGGCTGAGGCTTTAGAAAGCTTTGGAAGTGTATTCTTGCAAGAAAGAAAGTGAATAATTGAAGCCAGAGGGCAGTGATGGTAGATCAGTCACACTCATGGCCATGATCAGCGGCCTCCTATGTCCATGCCCTTCTCAATATAAGCAGCTCTACCCGTCCCAAGGTAGAATCTATGTTTTCATCTCATGATTCAAGTTTGGAAGCAGGAATGGCGCATGAGTGCTCAAGTGTCCCTTCTGAGCCTGACCCCTGGAGAGTTTGTTCCCTTCTGCATTTTGCAGGTGTCTCTTGCTTTCACCTGCACCTCTGCCTGTACTCTGATGTCTCTCCAGACTGGTCTGTTGTAGGACGGGAGTCCCCCATGGAGCTCAGTCAGCCACATCATCCCAGTTGGGGCCATCCTGAAATGCTTTCCAGCAACCAGCCAGCTAGACAAAGATGGACGCCTGAATCCACCGGGTGTGCCAAGCCTGACCCAAAAGAACAGAACAAGCTGACCCAGAATTCTAGATCCTTAAAGATGATAAAATAGAACATTCTTTGACTCTTTGGTTAGTCTGTCCATATCTAGAAAATCACAAGTGTGTTATAATTTTTCTGTCTTAAAACACAAGATAGCATAGGGGCTTAGGAGTATGTTTGTGAGCTATCGTATGTATGAGATGGTAAAAATAATATATTTCTGTGTGTTAATATATTTATTTCTCTGCATCTAGAAGATGACTAACTTTCCAGCCATTATATACTATGTTGGTCATCATTCTCTACATTTCAAAAGCAGTAATGAGAAAATTTCACCTTAAAAGACTTTTTGATTTAACTAAATGACATGTTTGAGGCAGAATCGAGCACCCTTGTCTATGTGCTGGGTCTCACCTTGGTCTATCTGCAGTCACGGATCCAACGGTACACCTGTATTTACATCTTTTATTTTAACTGAATACTGTTATTTCCATGCAAATAATGGAGATACCATTAGCTTAAATTTATATCAGCTGTTGTAGTATACAAAATGTTAATTTAGGCTGGTGTCTTTTTGAAAAATTGAAACTAAAGAAAGTTATAACCATCAGCAACACCAGTGTCCCAGGCAGTAATTCCATGAGCTGAGTGTCACATTGTCTAATTAACAGTGTGCTTTTCAGATTTAGTTCCCAGTTAGTGCATTTTCTATGTTTATTACTAATTTCACTTATCTTGTATAAAATTGTTGCCTTTACTGTGAATTCATACTCTCACTCAAATGGTTTTCAGGAAAAAGGAGAATACCATGAATTCCATTTGAATGTTTTGGGATTTTTATGACTAGGTCTAAATGTTAGGAGAGAAAACACAATGATTTCAAAAGGTTAGTTTTTATATGGCTTTGGCCTTCTCTTTATCAAGTACTTAGTAAATTAAACATCTCAAAAGTATGTATTCATTATTTTTGTACCAAAAATAGCAAAGGAAAACAGAACATAAAATTCTGTGGGAAGTGGAGGCAACCTTATGAATCTCTTCTCTTGCAGAGATTAAGGATTTCAAACTGACTTTAGGGAAATATAAGAATACATTGGAAGATTTTTCACTTTATTATATAAGTTTTTACCTCAGGCTTAATCTGTTTTTGTCTCAGTTTGAAAATTTATATTCTAAAATAGGTATTCAATTGGCTACTTTGTATATTATATATAATATTCATTGTGGCTACAATAAGAAATCTTATTTTTATTTTTAAATTTGGATCATGAAACAAAGGGCTATTCATAGAAACAGTTTAAATTCTGCTGTCCGTAAGGATTTTTTAAAATAAAATTATTACTATTACAAATAGTGTTAGTACTACCATTAGCAGTTTTTTTTAATGTTCATTTATGAGAGAGACAGAGACAGAGACAAGCAAGGAAGGAGCAGAGAGAGAGGGAGACACAGAATCCGAAGCAGCTCCAGGCTCCCAACTGTCAGCACAGAGCCCGACGCGGGGCTTGGGCTCACAAACTGTGAGATCATGACCTGAGCTGAAGTCAAATACTTACCTGACTGAGCCACTCAGGTGCCCCAGCATTAGCATTTTTAAACACTGTGCCTCATTACTTGAAGGAGTGAAGAATGTTATCACATCCACTGGAAATTGTGTCTGTCTACAATATGAAGCATGATATGAGTAAATTAAAGTTTTCAGAGGGAATGTTCTTAATGTAATGGTTAAGATCACATGTTTGGCAACAAAATAGAACTCAGGAATTTTTTTCCCCATTAGGCCCATTATTGTCTTTGAGTAAATTATTTAAAATCCATAACCTCATTTATTATAATTTTTTATTATTTCTTAAAATGTTTATTTATTTTAGAAAGAGCACAAGCAGGGGCGCGGCAGAGAGAGGGGAAAACGGAAAATCCAAAGCACGTTCCAGGCTGTCAGCACAGAGCCCGATGCGGGGCTCAGACCTACAAACCATGAGATCATGACCTGAGCCAAAGCTGGACACTTAACCAACTGAGCCACCCAGGCACCCCAGTAGCCTTATTTTTACTGATAAAATGGAAATAATAAGAACAGTAGTAACAGTAGTTCTATAGGAGGAAAATTGTGAGGAATAAATCACATATATAAGCAGGATGGAGCATTGTAAATTATTTGCTTCCCAGAAAGGAATTGAAATAAAAACATGAAATGGGGCTTTTTCCAATAAAATTAAGAACAGTGGAAGTCAAGGAAATAGTAAAATCATATAGCACTTTGTTTTTGAAAAATGTCTGGCCTGGAGATTAAATAGACATTTCGAGAGAAGCATCTCTAATTGCGTTCTCAATTGCCAGGAGTCATGTAAAGGGCAAAACAAGTTTTTTTTTTCTGAAAATTTACATAGATATATCCAAATCTGAAGAGGATACATGGTATTGGCCTTTTTCCTGTTCTCCTTCTGATGAGGTTGTGATGGAAAACTGAACAGAGAGAGCTGAGTCTCAGAGGGTTAGGAACCATGGGGCTCACTCTCTCTGGCCACAATGAAGGGTCATGACTATGTGTTGAATTGTGAGAATGGTTTAAAGCTATGAAGAATCTCTCCTTCCCTGGGGACTTAACCAACACTGGCTAGACAGGCTGCATCCTGCTTCAGGAGAGCAGCCCTCACTCTCTGCTCAGATGGAAAAATGAGCTGCAAGTAGAGAATCAATTAGAAGCCATCGATTTGCAACAAAACAAAAGGACACTCTTACTGATCTAACAGCCCAGCCTTGGAAATATGAAATTTATGATATGGTAGTTATTTGAGCATACTGCAGGAAAAGAATCAAATGCAAAAGGAAAAAGAAAAGAAAAGAACAATGAAATCATGCAATGTCAAATGCATTACATACAATAGAAAAAAACAAAAGAAGAATTTGAATGAAAAATGTCAAGGATAGATAAAAATATAGTAATACAAAGTTAAGAAGAAATTTTTAAAATGAGATGATAAAAATAACATAAAGATTCAAAATCAAGACTAAAGGAACATCATCACAGACCCAATATGTAAAATGTCAGGATGTCAAGAGCAAAGGAGAAATCTAGGGGCACCTGGGTGGCTCAGTCGGTTAAGCATCCAACTTCAGCTCAGGTCATGATCTCACAGTCTGTGGGTTTGAGCCCCACGTCAGGCTCTGTGTTGAAAGCTCAGAGCCTGGAGCCTGTTTCAGATTCTGTGTCTCCCTCTCTCTCTCTGACCCTCCCCTCCTTTCTCTCTGTCTCTCAAAATAAAATAACGACATAAAAAATGTTTTTAAATAAAAAAACGAAGAAATCTCTAGGCATACAAAATGGGAGAAGGCAGCCATCTACAAGCCAATGAGAGCCCTCAGGAGAAACCACCCCTGTCCACCCCTGTATCTTAGACTTGTGGCCTCCAGGAGTGGGAGAAAACAAATATCTGCTGTTTAAGCTCTCAGTATGTGATATTTGTTACACAGCCAAGTCTAACTATTACACTGTCCAAATTTATATTATGTTCCAGGGTGCTGGTGTCAGGGAGGGTGGTCAGTTTTAGCGCAGGCATTTCACAGCAATATTCCCTCCCAAAATACAGAGGGTCAGCATTAATATGACCTGGGGGAATACACTGGTGACCATGTGAGGCTTTCATTTAGGGACAGCAACTCAGCTGAGCAGACAGCTCCTACCAACCCCACACCATTGTAGGCAGAAGGAACCGGAAGATAGCATCATGAAGCATCAACTCAGATACAACCTAGTCAGTTAAGAATAGAAATGAAAACACTCAAAGGCAGAAGAGAGAAAATGTGATGAAGACACTATGTTGAGCATGAAAATATAAAGCTCTTCTAACTAAGAATATTATAGTCACCTGGCACCCGAGTGGCTCAGTCGGTTAAGCATCTGACTCTTGGTATTAGCTCAGGTCATGATCTATGGCTCGTGAGTTTGAGCCCCAAGTAGGGCTCAGTGCTGACAGCGCAGAACGTGCTTGAGATTCTTTCTCTTTCTCCTACTCTCTCCCAGCCCTCCCTCACTCATGCACTCTCTCTCTCTTTTTCTCTCAAAATAAATAAAAATAAACTTACAAAGAGCATTTCATTCACAGACCTACCAGACATATCATAATTGTTGACAAAGTAATCAAAATAATAAAGCCAACCAAAAAGTCAGACGTTCCAGAGAACAGGACAACTAATTAGAGACTGAATTTTCCTTCTTTCATAGCAATGATAACACATGTAGTAAAACAGTGGACAAAAATCACATCTATAATATCTTCTCTTTATGTTTTTCCTCATATTTCTTTCTGTCCTTAGAATGGTCACTTAGGGGGTGCCTACGTGACTCAGCCGGTTAGGCATCCGAGTCTTGATTTCAGCTCAGGCTCGTGGGTTTGAGCCCCACATCAGGCTCTGTGCTGATAGCGTGGAGCCTGCTTGGGATTCTCTCTCCCTCTCTCTCATTCTCAAAATAGGTATCTCCACCCCTCGTTCTCTCTCTCTCTCTCAAAATAAATAAATACACTAAAATAAAAAAAAAAGGTCACTTAGGAAATGCCCTGTTAAGAAGGACTACTTCCTTGAAATTCAAGTATGCTTTCAGTTTAACTAATTTTTTTTTGTTAATGTGGGGAATTTAAGTGAAATTAAATTAATAAAAAATACCAGGTAGACTCCAGACCTATCTATCACTGAGGGATAGCTCTCACTCCCTCTCTTTCTCTCTCTCTCTCTCTCTCTCTCTATCTGACTAATTATCCTTCCGTTTCTGCTTACACAGAGTCCATGTCGCTCACGGTCTTGCATGGTTAATAATCACCTAATAAAAATGATAAAATTCATACTGGGCTTTGGAATGATGTGTCACTTCTTGATTATCTTTCACATGAGCCTTGAGTGTCCACAAAGCATTTGGGTCTGTTTTTTCAGAAATAACAAGATTACTATTGTATTAAAGATCTGTGGCAGTGATTTGTAAGTGTGCAAGTATAAAAATTAGTTACTTCAGAACACACTCTGTCTGTGTCACGGAGTCTTTTTTCCTCTTTCCCTCCTTTCATTTCACTGTTTATTCTCACTCCCGTCACATCTGCGTGCAAGAGCTATAGTGCTATCAAGAGACGTAAGAAATGCTGTCGGAGAGACAAGCATGGCGGGGGTCAGTGACCCCTGCACATTTCCGCCTAATCATTCTGTACTTTCCGAGATGAGTTATCAACACTTTCTTTTCTTAAGTTCTGTTTCTATGGCAACATTTCTTCCTAGCTTGCCATCTACATGCCATTTATTATTCTATTTTCTACATTTACTTATTACCTGTTATTTATTTATTTTGTAATACCAGTCCATTACTTCTTTTGATGTTCTGTCTCGCTGGTTAGAAAGGGTGGGTTTCAGGGTGTGCAGGATTTGGCTTCCGAGGACACACCCGTAAGTCCAGGGTCCATAGTCTTTACTCTAGGATATATGCTTCACCTCGTTTGGAATCTTCTCCACTTTCTTCCCCAACTTCATTAACGAAGAATGTATTTGCTGCGATATCCTGTAACTTGCTTCTGTGTATCCTTAGCTGTGTTTGAAAAAAGAGTCCCCATGTTGACACATAATGTTTCTAGTCACCGTTACTAAGAAACACAACTCTTGATTTCATAGGGTTCAATTCTTGACTCTTGGAGAAATTATTTTCTGCTGAGCACTCTCCTCTCTTCCAAGAGTAGGGTTTTTAATTTTTTTTTTCCTCTAACAATTTGAAGCCCTTCATCTCTGACACTTTCCTAGCTTTTACCGTGAAGGCATGTGGTGCTGCCACTTTCTCTCTAATTAACCTCTCAGACTGTGTGTCTGAGTAAATGGTTTAACGTGACTCATGATCTTGAACTTTTATGAGGGTTAGATTGTTTTGAACTATAACCACATGTGCCAAATATAGTTAAAACATTTAACACATCCATTACAGATTCAAACACAAACACCTTTTATGCTGTTACTGGATGGTAAATGGATGCTTTGAAGAAAGGCAAGAGCCTGGTTCCAGGGAGGCTGGAGTAGGCACTCGGTGGTATTTATCGGGGTTCTTCAAGTCTTGAAGGGACTGGACACATTGGGAGCCTGCAGAGCAGATGGAGGTGACAGCCTCAGTGGACACTAGATGGTCACTGTCCATTGGGAGCATAACGTTGCTAGGACACTCATGGCCACGAGACGTTGCCTGGGGGAGAGTTACTAAAAATGAGGGCCGGTGACAAAAATCAACCTACCAGCAAATGAATGATGGACTCCAACAAATAGCACTAACTATGCGTGGATATGCTGTAAGCACCTTGGCGCTCTATGACAGCTCAGTTCCCACGCATTTTTCTTTCCTGGCAAGTTCAGCTCTTACAAAGCTAGCCTGCTAAGCAATAAAGGAACGACGCTGCTGGTCAGCCGTCATTTTCAGGAAGCTCAGATAAGCAGGGGGAATGTGTGTCCCAGGACAAACTGGCGTTTCTCGCAGATGACCCATGGTTTTGTACTTGCTCTGCCTTGCACTGTTCAAACATCTCTGCTGAGAGGCCGTACGTGTTCCTTGCACGATTCTTTCATGGGCAGGTGGTGACTCTACGGTGATACCCATGCCCCGTGCACATGCAGCCCTGGGACTCGCATAGGCCAGGTCAGTGCAAACAGACATAACAAGCATGCACGGGGTACACGTATGCTTTGGTTGTGTGAATCCATTGGAATTTGGAGTTTTTTGTTACTGAGGCTAACTTTGCACATCTTTACTGGCAGATCATGTTGATCGTGTTCGTTCCTTTTTTTTTTTTTTTTTAAAGCCTAATCTATTTTTTTTTTTTAATTTTTATTTATTTCTAGGAGAGAGAGAGAGAGACAGCGTGAGCAGGGGAGGGTCAGAGAGAGAGGGAGTCACAGACTGAAATAGGCTCCAGGCTCTGAACCAGTAGTCAGCACAGAGCCCGACGCGGGGCTCGAACCCATGAACCGTGAGATCATGACCCAAGCGAAAGTCGGACGCTTAACCGACTAAGCCACCCAGGCGCCCCATCGTGTTCGTTCCTTAAAGAACAGATGTTGCCTCTCATCCACGATTATGTTCCAAACCTAGCATTTTTCTGTGTTGTTTTTTTGGACCTGAATGAATGCTTTCAACTAAGCGTCATTAGAGGAGACCAGAAGTTCAACTCCTCAGTGTGCCTGTTTCATGAATTCTCTTCTTCACGACTTGGCGCCATCTTGGCCGACTTTCTCGGTCTTGGAAAAGACTACTGTGCTTGAACACATGCCTTTCCATCATGAAAATGGTGAAACGCATGGATGTGTCAGGACAGGGGAATGTACAGGTGTCACAACGTGCCTGCATTCTGTCATCTTTACTTTTGATGGCTGTTTCTCAGAGTGTGTGCTGAGACCAGAAATTCTGGAGTGCTCTCATTCTGCCTCCTGGAACGAGTTTTGGACTGGGCTATGACTTCCTGCTCCATGACTGAACGTGTCTTCAGCCTCTCCACCTCCCCCCCGTGTGGTCACCATACACTTCTCATGTGACAGAACATCGTGCTTGCCTAGCATTCTTGTGCGTACAGGAATTTAAAATATTACCAATAGTCGCTGGAGGGAACTGGGGGAAAGAGAGGACACGAGATAGATTTGCAGTGATTTGAGTGAAGTTATTCCATTACTAAAAATTCAATTAGTGTTTTTTTGCAATTTATGGCAAATTCATCAGATCTGGTCTTTTGCCACACATCTGGGTGAACTCCAAAGTTAAGGTTGGACTATTGTCTTATCCCATTTCATGTGGCTGGATCCACGTGGCCTTTGGTTCAGTGTTAGGAGCTGTCCTTTATAAAACACACAATTCTCTGCTATTTGGCAAAATTTTATCAAGGGATTGTTAATGCGATTCGCTCTATAATAACACCTTCTGATCTGGTACAACATAGATTTTTCTGTAAGTATTAACAGTAATGAAGAATAGGCATTATAGCGGCACCACATTAGGGAAGATAAAACGCCCCATTGGGCTTTAAAAAGGAGCCCAATACAAATGTGACATTTACTTAACTATAGAGGCATGAATGGTAATGCTACAATTATGTTAAGAGCTGGAGAAGTATTATTAAAATCTTTTAAAACAGCCAGTCTCCCCACCTTTGGATGCTTGCTTTGCTTTGTCCTTTTTGAAATTGTTTCTGTGGTAGCCACGGGCAGCAGTGAGTCCCAACCAGGGGCTGCAGGGAAAATGATAGAATTTGGTGATGACTGTCTGGAATCGGAGGCGTTTGATTTTCCCTAGTTCCTCCCAATACTGTGTTCACCAACCAGACATCTCTTTGTTGGAATTTCTAGTGGCAATCTTCTGTCGTGTTCTTACCTGGTGGGCCTCTACTGTTTGTGTGTGTGTGTGCGTGCGCGCGTGGTTTTATTTGTTTTGTTTTGTTTTTATGTTGAGAATTTCTTTTCCTTTTTTTTTTTTTGCTTTTTTTATTTTCCACACTTAAAATTTTATAAGGCAGATAATAAGTGAGGTTCTGTCTTTATTTTTAAGATGGTGTCTAATGGCAACTGGATATACACTGGATATGTTTTCTTGAAGCATCAAAAAGTGAATAAAAATATAATCAAGTCCCTTTCTTTCTGGCTAGAAATTGCAATCTGTTTCTGATAATTCTTCATAGTAACTATTGGAATTAAAATAAATATTGCAGTATATAACCTGAATAACCCACTATCTGATTGCTCAGAATTCTTTCAATTAAAACTAACAGGTCAAATTAAAATTAAAACTAACAGGTCAAGTAAAAATTGTGGGTTAACATGGAGGATTTATTTTTATTTTTCATTTTTACTGTGGGTTAGGTCCATTCCGAAATAAGGTTTTTCTCATATTGTTTTCTTTTATTTGGTCTTTTTGGCAATAATACTTTGTGTTTGTATTAGTGATAATTTATTTTTAATAACACTGAGAAACAAGTCATGCATTTGGTTGGTTGTCTGTATTGATATGAAGAGAACTTTACTGCATAAAATGAATAAAATTAAGTTTAGAATGACAGAGTGGAAATGGGAGTTACATATTGTCATATATATAAACATACATATTAAAAATTATGTATTTCTTTTCCACTTAAAATCCAGTTTACCCAAGAAGTACATATTCTGGTTTCATATTTTATTAACTTTGAAGTTTTCTTAAAGTAAATGAGTATTTCCAATCTTCTTTCCAACCTTTACTAATGAAGACCATAAAACATCCCAGAACATCAATATTTGAATGCTGCCCTGAGTGGTTTTTAGACATTATTAATTTAGATATGTCTGAATTTAATATCATTAATAAATGGATCCATTACATTGTAATAATAATAATATCTATTACTTCAACTTTTTTGAAAAGAGTTTTTCTTTCTTCCCTACCTAGATATTTATGGGTGGCATAGGAGATCTCTCAGGATAATATGTTTTGGCCCCCAAACAAGCTAAAAATTATAAACACGTTTGACTTTGCTCTTGAAGAATGGAAGAGAAGTGACGTACTCCGTCTTCTTCCTTGAGGAGTGGGATGGAGTCCCATAAGACACAATGTGGGTCATGTGAGAATAGGGCCATTCTGCATGACAGGTGATGAGGGGACACAGTGGGGGAAGCCTAATACAGCCAAGTGCCCCCTCAGAACTCCTTTCGGGGTCTTCTCAACCCAATTAAAATGTCATAATCAGCACCCAAATAACGAGGTAACTTACCAAACACGGGTCAACCATGGTCTTATTATTTCAGCCTAACCATGGTGTGTCTCTCTGTCACCTATATCATCTTTCTACCACCTATTAATCTACTTGTCTGTTAGGTCTATTATGTAACTACTTCCGTCTGTCCATTTATCTATATCTGTAGCTCTCTATATTGTGCAGTTAATGGACGCTGGATAGATAGTTAGATGGACAGACAGACACGAAGACACACACTTTGTGTATAGGGAAACATGAAAATGTTTCATGAGTGCAGAAGCACACACACTATCTCATATTGACTGTGTTCTGAAGAGGAACTTCCTTCGACTATTTCTTTGTGAGGCTTGAGTTGCCTACGTCTATAATTCTAAATATGTTTATACTCTAGGATGACCATATATACTCACTTCTAAGTGTCCTGAGACCTTTTGTGGTTTAGAATTTGCTCCATTTTATTATTGTTTAAAATTTGAACCACGTGTTTTAATTTTCATTAAAATAAGTTTAGAGTATAAGAAGTATAAAGCTGGGTACAAGAGATTTCTACCTTAGAGTTTCAGTTTCTACTGTGGAGAAAGCTCCTAGTCTGGATTTTCAGTGAGATCGGACGCCGCACTCGCTGGTGGGAGCCACACCCGCCCAGCCCCGGACTCCGGACAGCCGCCCTGCTGCCGTTCCCATGTGCTTGACGCAGGAAGAAGCTAGTGAGATGCATCCCGAGGGGTACAGGAAGCTGGGGAGTTATCGGTTAACTGCTCTTAAAATGGGGGACGAGTAGGTGAGTAGAAGCTTAGCTAGTCTTGCCGTGAAGTGCGTACGAAATAATCTGACATTCTCAATACAACAGCACTGGCACTTACTATGTAGGACAAATCCACAGTGATTTACCTCATAAGCTCTGTGGGCATCTGTGCGCTAAAACTGAAGGCAGACATTGAGTGAAAACAACATGAGATAAATACGATGCACATTGTAAAACGTGTTCATTGGCAGTTACCACCCACCACCGTGCCAGGGATCCCATGGGACCCATGGGACATCACAGGATTGGCTTCAGAAGTCCTGTGCTCTTTTAGGAACTCTGTATTCATCGAAGATGATATAACATGTGCGGAAGATGCATACATAACATCAAGTAATATCTCTAAGCAAGGCTTAATTATTCCAATAGCTTTGAGAGTTCTTCCAGCCAATCAGTGGGACACCCAATGTGATCTTGTGTGACTCCTGACATTTCTTGGGAATTTACCCCATGTTCTCTGAGGGTGCTTGGTAACTGCCTCCGTTGACGATCTCTTGAAACATATTCTGAGCTGAGTGTTCCTCTTCTATCGCATCTCATTCCCAGTGTGATGCCATTCGCCTTCTGCCAGGCAGAATTTTATCCCTACTTTAGTTCTGTTTGCTGTTATAATCGTGTCTGCTTATTTTCTGTACATTTATTTCCATGGAATTTCACAAACGTTGGGAGAATAATCTTTGAGTTCAGTC
Organism: Proteles cristata cristata; assembly: GCA_017311185.1. Classification (NCBI taxonomy): domain Eukaryota; kingdom Metazoa; phylum Chordata; class Mammalia; order Carnivora; family Hyaenidae; genus Proteles; species Proteles cristata. The sequence continues at coordinate 39,516 of JAESUZ010003197.1, forward strand.
ACTATCGTAAATTGGAAGCTTATCTATCTACATTTTTAAATTTAAACTTATTAGGTATAACATACATGCAGTGAAATGCAAATATCTTAATTGTACAACTGGATGGATTGGCCCTACATATACACTCAAGTAGCCAGCAGCCAGATCACAGTACAGACCATTTCCAGAACCCCAAGAGAGCCCTCCATGTCCCAGCACATGGGCTGTGAACCCCAGTGGAGGCCCCTCCTGTGACTTATCACGGGGCAAAGGGAGAGGAAGTAATTTTCTATTAACTCCCATCTGCTAGGACTGCCTCTTGGGGCTGTGACTCTGTGGAATCCTTGGTAGAACAAAGATTCTCTGCAGCCAGAGAAGCCCTTAGGCAGGGCTGCAGGTGCCCGTGGAAGATGGGAGTCTGCAGCTCGCACAGGCGCCATGAACTCGAAGGACATACGGGCCAAGCATCCGTAGGACGGTGGCAGTCACCCTCTGTATTGCCAAGATCAGTGCTGGCTCCACATTATACCCGCTCTGTCTTACTACTGATTTTAAGGAGATGAAAGTCATAATTATTAAAAAAAAAAAAAAACAAAACACCGCAGAAAGACCAGTGTAACAAAATTCACACAGTAATTCCCGCCATGATTTACGTTCATCATCAGCTCTGCTACACCATTCTAGATGCCCCGACCTTAGGTTGTGCTGGTCTGGATCACTTGCTCACTGGGCTGAATTAAAACTTTATCCCATAAGCTGTGACTCCCTACCTACGGGCCAGGTCAGTCTGTGATAGTTGAAATTGCCCTTTGGCAGAGATCTCAGGGAGCAGGGGCATGCAGAGCAGGGGTCCTAGGGGACCCCTAAGATCTAGATGCACTCCTTCCTGTACCTGTAATGTAGCAGGAAGGCCAGTTTATGTGGTTCATGGGGTCAGTTACCCTTATTGCTATAGTCACTCCTTTCTGTCAATAAGAGAGTTTATAGTTTTTAGAGATTCTATGGTTTTTGTGGTTTAATTAGCAAAAGTAGAGACAAGAGACCACAGACTTCAAGACTCTGCCCCATCACCCTGGGGACTAAATGTAAATATCCTTAATCGACTTGTTTTCTTAATATTTGAAGAGAGTTTTTTGCAGATTATATTTTCAAATCTTATTTTAAAAATGCCTTGTCAATGATTAATACATTACTATAGGCAGAGAAACTGAAGGCACTTTGCCATTCAGTAATGACACAAAACATAGGGGATTTAGGAATTACATGCGGCCAAGCCCAAGGGAGACCAAACATGAACTCATGGCTGATGTGACCAGTGGCTGCACATTTTGCACTTCTACCAAATGGCCAAATCATTTTAGTAAGTGGAATATGAACATGCGCTGTGCATGTGCACACCTGCCTCAGATAAGTGGTTGGCAGTCAAAAGCTTTGGGTGGAATGCCTATCATGTCTTCTGGTTGAAGAGCTCATTCCCACCGCAGGACCAGAAAACCTCATCAGTCAGAGCTTCATGTTGCAGGAATAGGAATCACAGACTTCCCATAAGATCACTGCGATGATAATGAGAGAGGCCGTGCCTACTTCTACTGTCACCACGTCTTCTAACTATCAGTGACGTAACATAAATAATAGCCATTGGTTCAAACTGCAGAGTGCATCTTGAAGAACAGTGCCTGGGCCTCTTGCCCAGTGTTTCTGAATGTCAAGGCTGCCGTTCTTCATTCCAGAAAGCTTACAGCCATAGCACAAGTGTTTTGATAGACTAGTGGATTTCATGGTCATGCCCAGAGTTGCACATTTTTCCCCAATAAAATGGGTCTCCTACATGAGGTGATGTTAAGCAGGCTCCTGTGTTAATAAATGAAATGCAAGATGCATTGGGAGTATCTTGTGGCAGAAAGCTGGGAAGTGCTAAACATCCACACATGTTGACAGGACACGTCGTAAGGATAAGTCAACAGAAAGAGCTCCCAGTGTCCAAAACAGAAAGATTTGAACAACAGAATAATTAAAGTAATATTGGCTTATAGTCCAAAGTATGAAATAATGTCCAAAGTGATATAAATGACTGAATAAATAAATGGGGGATAAGAGAATAAATTCCCCATGAGAAATAAAATCCAAATATTCTACCCTCAGACAGGGAGAGCCTAAGTCCTCACTCCTCACACATGAGCTATGTAGGGTGATGTCTTCCAGAGTGTAAAATATAGGGAGAGGGTAGGGGGAGAGTGACCTTCTGATGCAGAAAGGCGACAGCCAGGTGGTCAAGGTCAGCAGCAGTGAGAAACAATGTTGGTGGTGGCTGCCTCAGATAAAATGTGATGAACACAGCACTCGATCCGTGTGGTCTTTCTTCCCCAAGAGCAAAAACAAACAAAACAAAGAAAACCCATGTTGCCCATGAGGAAATAATGCAGGCAAAGTGCAACAGAGGGAAGCTCTACAAAATGCCTCTTGCTCTTCAAAACTGTCTCGGTCATCAAAAACAGGCAAAATGTGAGAACTTAGGAGCCTTAGGAGACGTGACATTTAGAAGGAATGCGGTGTCCTGGATGAGAACCTGGGACAGAAGAAGGATGATGGGGCAGCACCGTGCGTATCTGAATCACAGGTGGCCTTTGGCGGATAATAAAGCATCCATATTGTTTTATTAATTGTCCCTATCAATTACCTATTGGGAATTAATACAGGGGCACCTGGGAGGCTCAGTCATCAAGCGTCCAGCTCTTAACCCCAGGGCTGTGGGTTCAAGCTCTTTATCCGGCTCTGTGCCAAGTGTGGAGAGCTTCTGTCCCTCCCCCCTCACTCTCTCTAAAATAAAAACATAAAAATAAATAAAAATAAAAATCTACCGGAATATATTTCATAAAATTTTGTGTTGCATTAAATAATTAACTTTTGTGTTTCTGAGAAGATGTGTTTATCCGAATCTGAGCCGTGATCACTTTGCTTTGTTTTCTTTGTTAGACCGGGATCTCATTTCAAAGCCAGGTTAAATGCTTGATGCTGTGTCTTACCGCTGAAAACATCTCTTTATTATGCCTCTTAATTCCAAACAAGGGCCACATCGGTCAAGTCAGAAATTTATAAAATGCAATTGCTCACATTGTGTTTTACTATTTTGTTTTCTGAGGGAATCTTTTTTCTTACAAAAAGTGACTTGCTTTTACTTTCCTATAATGAAAAGCTTCCCTTCTCCTCAAGAAGCACGTTGTCAGAGCCCCTCAGCGGTAAAGCTGTGTTTACTTTTTTGCCTTTGGCAGGTCATGAAGGATGTCAGCTTGAGTGACTTAGAAAGTCTTGCTCCTAAGAATTCAAAGAACGTGCCTAGAGCTGCAAACAGAACAATATGGCGAAGGAAGGAGGAACACTCCTTGAAGAATAAATTAATTCCGGGCTCTTTGTCTACACGTAGCTACGGGCTTACATTGTGTAGCGTTATGAGACCCAGACCTCTGGATAATGTTAAATGTGGGCCAATGTCACATTTATATTTTCTTTTTTGGAAGAGCACAGCTTTGCTTTAATACACATGGGTGGAGGAGACATAAATCTGCAATCAAATTGGGGGAAAAGCATTGATTATTAGGATTCAGATGGTCCTCGATTCGACTGAGCTCTGGTGCTGATTAGATGTGACCCTTTAGACAAATTTGCTCATAGCCCTGAGGCAAAGTTTTCTTATCTGTAAAATCCGATAATAATATATGCTGCTGTAGACTGAATGTTGGTGCAAGTTCACATGTCGCAACCTCATCCCCAAGGTGATGGTGTTAGGAGGTGATGTGGTCATGAGGGTAGAACCCACGTGATGGGATTAGTGTCCTGATGATGAGACCCCAGAGAGGCCCCTCGCCCCTTCCCCCATGTGAGGACACAGCCAGAAGACACCAGAAGGACCCGCCAGTGCCTGGCTCTCGAACCCCAAGCCTCTAGAAGCCAGTGCCCGTGGCTGAGAAGCGCCCAGGCTGCGGTGTTCTATTTTGCAACAGCCAGAACCTACTAAGACATGTGAGGCGTGGTTGTCATGAGACTTAGAAATAATGTGTGTACTCAGGCTTTGGAGTTAACACATGACTGGGAGCTCTTTGTCGAGGATATTCTTGTTCTGAATTACCCTTTGCCCTTTTCTTCAAGTGTCCCGTTTCCCTTTTGGGGAAAGAAGTGTCTGTAGATGGTGATTGTGTACTTTCTGGTACGATCCCCCAACTCGAAAAGCTGGAGGGAACAGATGCCCGCCACCCCGGCTCCGGTCTCCATGCAGGCAGGTGCATGAGCCAGCCCGGCCGACAGGACGCAACCAGCGGGGCAATGTAGGGGTGAGCCAGTGGTGTAAAGTCAGAAGGTCAGGCACCACAGTGTCCTAGGCCATCACGCCTCAGATTTGCTCCTGGGTTCCTTGCCGAGTGCTCTGAATACCTGCCCCTTCCGTTCCTGCCCTGAGGTCTCCATCAAACCCGCAAACCCCGAACTACCTTTGAAGTACCCCCCCACTTTAGTTTGTGAAAGTGGGTGTGAGGTATTGCATGATCTTGAGTAATCCCTCTGCAAGTTCCTATTCTTCATATATGGCATTGGGATGATAATACCATTGATTGATAGGGTCTGTGATCAGTAAATTAATTCATGAAAAGAATCCGTAAGAGTAGAGAATATAATTTGTCAGCTGTATTTAACTGACTAAAAATAACGCAGTGCTTTGAGAACTCTGATATTAATAGACTCTTCCGAGCACCAATGCGAGGAAACAAAATGTTCATTTAGAAGAACAAACGTTTAGAACGGGTGTTATTACACTGTTGTTCTAGAAGCATCACCCCGTGGTTTCCTGTGAATTTGGCTGATGTCTTCCTTCCTTATCAAATACTCCAAATGCTTAGAATGTATTTAGAGCTTCAAATCCTGGCGGAGACCAGGCACTGTTCTCTCGGGACATCTTTTTGTGTGTCTTCTGACTTCACCCATCGTACAATGGTGTAACCCACAACTCTTATTTTTATTTGCAGTAAAATAGTTATAGTTCAGCAATTCTAAAATAAATAGCTTGCTACTTTGGTCAAAAATTAATCTACTTTTGTCCCACCTATTCATGGCAGTGATGGATTTCGGCGAATCAAATAGAACAAAGTTCTCCTTTATTATAAATAGGTTGTGAGGTGACTGGTAGGAAGGCTAATTTTTCATAACCTTGATGTGCTAGACAAGGCTCAGAGCATTTTCATCTTTTGCCCCAATTTATACAAAAATAAACTTCTTACAACTGAGGACTACAAACCTTCATGAAACAACATATATAAAGTCAGTATGTACAAAATTAAAACTGTTGCAAGTTGTGAGTAATGCCTCAGGCAAATATCTTTTAAAAACTTCAGAATACTTTGTATTTACAGCAAAAAATGGAAGAGCATTAGATGCATTAAATACTCTTTATTAGACAGACATCGTACCCCAGATGTTTTGGTAAATTATGGGAAGACGTGTAGGGTAATTTGTCTTCCTAATATATGTTTCTATGGATGTGCCTGTCCTTTCATGATGCAAATTAGGTGTAATTAGACATCTTTAGTACTTAAACTCAAAAAAAAATTTTTTTAAGTGTGAATTCAGATTGTTGTCCAAGAAATAGTCCTTCCTCAGCTACTTGACAGTAATGTACCTTCGTACAAAACCCGCCACTCACCTAATAGGAGCATGGAACAGGCTCGGGGGTGGGGGGCGGGGGACAAAGATGCCTCCCGGCTCCTCCGGGCCCCCGCTGGGTGCCACGCAGCCCCGACTGTGGCGAATGCTCAGGTGTGACCTGGGGAGGCAGGTAGTGCAGCAAGAGTGACACTAGGCTCCTTCCTGAGGAAACAAACAGGTGCGCTCGCCGCCATCTTTGACCAGTTTTCTGGTCTTTGTGGTCTACAGAGGCATCCGCCCAACGTCCAGTCCCAAGGGGTCCCCAGCCTCCTCCGGAGAAACGGCTCTCCTGCCGGTGACGGGCTTCTCTTAGCACCGTGTGGGGGTGCCTCCAGTGGTCCCACAAGCGCCAACGCTGGCATCTCGCGAGAGTGGGAGAACTGCACCTTATCAAACGGATTTCATGAAACCTTTGCAATTGACTTTGGAAAATCACACCTGGCCGCTCCGACAAAAGCACTCAGGGTCAACGCCTGACATTCCAGTCCAGATAGAACATGTTAGTACCCTTGCAGATACTGTCCTGTGTTTAAAACAAAAGGCATGTGTAATAATTACAGTTCAGTGTAATGAAGATAAAGAGCTGAGAACCTCTTCGTTTTGCTTACTTTTGTGTAGGATCTTCAAACAGGAGGAGGAGGAGAAACACCAAGAGAGACTTGGCAACTGCAAAAAGGAGGGATTTTAAAAGGAGTGCAAAGTGTTTACAAACCACTAGTGTATTGTAGTGACGTCCGAGGCGATGTTGGGGGAAAGGGAAGGAACAGTGCCTCCCATCAGAGTGTTTATTTATCGGGGTTCATAGTGCAGGTTGGACAGAAACAAACATTGTAAAAAAGTAGACCTAATCTTCGAAAGAGTGCTAAAGAATTATTTCAAATTACAGTTGCGAATGAAATCATATATATCCTGCCCCCTTTCTCATTAATATTTAATGGCACGGTAAGTTCATTGCTGATCCCGAGGCAAAGTTGAAGTTCTGATGGTGTAAGGAAACCTGCTTTTCTTCTTCCCTCTGCAGTCATACCCCGTTCTCTGCGTATCTCTCCAGTACATCCTTCCTATATAAATTTCTTTCCATTGTTCTTTTTTTAACACATCCAAGAATATTCATTTTGGAATACCTTTGGGAGTGTTTGTAGGACTTTTCACTGTTTGTTTATGAAGAAGACTAATAATACAGATTTCCTAGGAAACATCTTTCCATTTGTGGAATAAACTCAACAAATTTTTGGTCAGATGGTCCATTTGATTTGTGATACTTTATAATTTTAAACGATACAGTATTTCATTAGCTTTCTTGTGCAATTTCTAAAACCAGAACTATATTTGCTTTATAAAGCAGTCTCAGCCTGTGTTCGTGTTGACAGGGGGCAAAGAAATGTGTTTTTGTCTTAGAACTTCACAATTACTCATCATTTGAGCAATTGGAACATGAAGATTTAGATACATATGTCTTTGGTAACACTTCCAAATTGGTTAATTCAATTAAAATGTTCTTCTGGTTACAATTTTCAACCATTGCATTAGTACTAATTGATAAGGCCTCATGGCTATGTTGACTTAAATAGGCAGAGCAGAAGGAAAGAGCCTTTTATCCATCATGAAGAGCAGTGAACAGGCCCACCAAAGGAAGGAGGTGTGCTAGCGTCTGTCTGTCTGTCTGGAGCCCAGATACATGCCCACTTGGTTCAGGAGGGCTGCAGGAGCTGGAAGGATCTACAGAGCAGTGGATCCATATGATCTACGGGCTGTGTTGAGGAGTTTTGTTGTTAAGTTTAAGTTAGGAGAAGGTTGGGGCGCCTGGGTGGCTTAGTCGGTTAATCGTCCGACTTTCGCTTAGGTCATGATCTCGCGGTTCGTGGGTTCGGGCCCCGCGTCGGGCTCTGTGCTGACTGCCAGCTCGGAGCCTGGAGCCTATTTCAGTCTGTGACTCCCTCTGTCTCTGACCCTCCCCTGCTCATGCTGTCTCTCTCTCTCCTAGAAATAAATTAAAAAAAAAGAATTTTTTTTTTAAGTTAGGAGAAGGTAACTGGATTATTGGGACCATTGGGGACACTGTGAGATCTGTGTTTCAAAGCCATGACTCTGGATGTGGTGTGGAGAATGGGATGCTGGCAGCGGGTGGCGGCTGAACATGCAGGAGGAACCCCAGGTCGGCCAGGACGAGATGAGGCGTCTCCAGCAGATGGTGGTGCTGGGCATGAAGAGCTCCAGTACAGTTCGAAAGGCATTTAAGAGGCAAAAATGGTAGATTCACCATTGATACCAAGCGATTTACCATGAGTGGTAAATTGAAAATGTAAGGAAGGGAGAGACAGGGGCTCTACGGGCGTGATGGGCTCCATTCATTGACGCACAAAATATTGGGAGCTGGTAGGGGTTCGCCCTATCTCCTCAGTGACTTCTTATGGTAGAAGCGTTTGCCCTCCTGGGATTCACCAACACAGGACGTGGTCTTCATCGTACACATTTCTTCAGGTACTTGACCACCTTGGTTGTGTTTTAAAAACTCTTCTTTGTTCAAGACATGATCCTTGTAAACTTTGCCAGCTGTGTGACTTATTTTAAATGTGGAGTGAAATTGGGGCACCTGAGTGGCTCAGTGAGTTAAGTATCTGACTCCTGATTTTGACTCAGGTCATGATCTCATGTTTCGCGAGTTTGAGCCCCTCATTGGGCTCTGTGCTGACAGTACGAGCCTGCTTGGGATTCTCTCTCTCTTTCTCTCTCCTTCTCTCTCCCTCCCTCCCTCTTCTGCCCTCTCTCTCTCTCTCTCAAAATAAACAAGTGAAACTTAAAACAATTAATAAAAAATGTGGAGTGAAATTACTTTTCATATTTTATATGTGCCTGTTTTGTTTTTTGCCTGTTGTTTTTACAATTTCAGTGTGTTCATTAGTGAGCGTGCCAGTCGCTCAGAAGCACTGGGGAAAGCTCCTTGCATGGAGTGGGATGGAGCAGCCACTGGGCGGCTGGGGGCCGGGGGCCGACCTTGGTGGAAATCAGTTCTGCGTGGCCCTAGTGGTGAATGTGACAAAGGGCACTTCTCATTCTCCAAACTCTTTGTGTGTTAAAGGAGGACACAACCAACAGAAAATGCTCGCAACGGGACCTGGCCCCGCAGTAAGTCAGCTGTTCTTGTCTCCAGCCAGGGCTTATTTGGAAGGTGAAGAAATTAAAAAACAAAAAACAAAAAACAATAGAAGCGTAAGGATTCAGTTGCCAAGACAATGATATGAAAAGACTTCAAAACCATATTTTTTCTCTAGAAAATGAAGTTGTTCATGCAGAAGAACTGGAATGTCAGGAAGTTTCAGCCGTAGGGGTAAATTAAGGACAAATATATTGATGTTTAAAATCTCAAGAAAAAGCCTGACAGAACAACTCACTGGGCTTTTTCCATTACGTTCACTGAGTTTGAACTTCTGCTTCATGATTAAAAATAAACTCATTTCCTTACACAATACTTTTTTAAACACCAGGACTTGAGAAAAATAAATGATTCAGGTTCCAGTTAATCTCATAAGCAAATTTTATAAAGTAACTTCTAAATGAAAGCAAATGTCTTGTAAAATACAGGCACAAAAGCAAGCGTTTGGAAGAGGAAATGTAGCATCTGTTCAAAGGGATGCCACATGAGGGGGTATCAGTGTTCTTCTAGATGCTTTAAAAGGTTTTATTGGATTTGGGGTTAATGTTATATAGTAATAGTAGCAGTTGCCGTAAAGTAACTCCCTTAGCCAGGATTAGATTTTAGCTGATTTTGAAATTCTGAGCTGAATGCCTTCTTCAGATCATAAAGGTAGAGCTCAGAGATGCTCTGTGCGGATCGCTGATGTCCAAGCCGCGGGTAGCCGGTGCACACGGGGTGCTGGCTGCCACCTTGAGGAGACCGGAGCATGGAAGGAGTGGTCTCCGCCAGCTGCCACTGGGCATCTGGAACCCGTTGCTCTTCTCTGTTGCCATTTCCTTTGCAAGCTCTGTGTTAGGCCGGCTTACATATCTGACTCACGCCACTTCAGACTGTTGACCTCTGATCTCAAGTTTGTCTAGACATATTAATTTGGATATCCCGGGTTCCGCATTTGCCTCCTTTTGGTGCGTTTACTATTTCCGGATCCTGACCTCAAGCAGGATCATCTTGGTCATCTCCAAGCAACATGACCCTTTCTTCTAATTTCTTCGTTTGCTTCACAAGCTGCTCAGCAGGCCATGGCACAGATATAATTAGCACAGAAACTGGACAGAGACCTTGAGTGATGCTTACATTCTTCTGTGACCCGCAGATAGTGTATGATGTTTCTGGTCAAGAAACAGAAGTGAACCTTTAAGTCACTGTATCACTGGGTTAGATCTAGGTGTTCTGTGGCTTATATATTTTGTTCTAGATGGGTTTGTGTTTTATTTATTTATAAATACATTAAGTCTGAAACCACAGAGGGTGTGAAGCTTTACCTTGCTTACAACCTAACAAGTTAGCCAGCCACACTTGCCTACCACAGACTACCAGAAGACACGAGAGGCCAGAGAAAAACACCGTAGGTCACTCGTAGCAAAAAGCAGAGGCCACAGTGATTCTCTGCCTTGCTTCCTGACGTTTCTGTTTCCATACGCTACACTGATGAGGGCTAGATATCTCCCTGTGAGAGCAGTGCATTGCACCACAAGAAAGGAATCCCCAAATTTGGACACTGGGATTTTTGTTTGTTTTTGTTTATTTGTTTTGCCTGCTATCGTATCTGTCCACCCTTTCCTCTGTAGAGAGATCACTCCATGCCATGGAAAGTAGTAGGCTTATCACCTCCATGAGTAAGGGGGAGAGATCTTTCGGTATGTTTTCCTGAAAGGTCCCCCTCAAAAGAGACATATCTTGAAACTTCCAGAGGATTCATGATCGTGACCTCTAGCTTAACAAGCAAACATTGGCTCTTCCAACAAACCCTTGCTCAGAAGACCTGAACTGGCCACAACTAGGCACACGGGTTCTCTCCACGCACCGTGGGTCCTGGCCGCAGCTTCTGTTCAAGCTTCCCCTTGTGTTCAAGAGAAAGTTACCCAAAATGTGCCAACCGTCCATCAGAGGTATCACAGGTCTGGAGATGAGTGTTTCATAACCAGGACACCACATGCCTTAAGAGGCAGCACTACCCAATCACAATTCATAATAAAGCTGCTGTTCACTACACTTGGTGACGTGCGCTGATATTACTATCACTTGTGTGGATAGGTAAATAGAGGCTGCAGTGCCCACGTTAAAACGGAGTGTTCCTGGAATACTCAGGAGTTTCACGTCCTCGCCGTGATAGAAGGATCCCTGCTTGAGCCGTGACAAAGGGACGTGGCGGCAGTGCTGAAGGAGGGTGTCTTGTCGAACTGTGAGGGTGGCCACTGCTCTCCAGCCCTGCTGCCCTGGACTGAGTGGGCCTGAGTATTCACAATTGGCATATTTAAGACGCTACGCAAATTAAAAATTAGGAAATGTCCTCTGAGGAAAGAGATTGGGAATTCAAGGACAGATTTGTGGAGGAATTGTGTTTTAAATGACACCACCTCCCCTCTCCCAGGTGATTTTTAAAATCTTTAAGAATTGGAATTAATTTTTTTTAAATTACAGGTTAGTAGAGATGACTACTTGATTAGGCCAAGTTATATATTTTAATAGAAGTATGGTTTTTAATGTTCATTTATTTAGGGAGACAGAGAGAGCATGGGCAGGGAGGGGCCGAGGGAGAGAGGGAGACAGAGAATCCCAAGCAGTCTCCTGGCTGGCAGCGTGGAGCCTGTCACGGGGCCCCATCTCACCACCCCAGGATCATAACCTGAACGGAAACCAAGAGTCTGGCGCTGAACCGACTGAGCCCCCAGGCGCCCCTAGACATATGTTTCAAGTTTGTGTACGTTGTTCCCTTACCCTTACTTCTTAGAGAGGAAGATGAAAGCAGAAACACTATGGCAAAAATCCCAAACAAACAGATTTTTCTTGAGAAGGAGAGTAAACCATACTTTAAGGAAAAAATAGACAGCTTTTAAAATAAAATTTCTGCGGCGCCTGAGTGGCTCAGTCAGTTAAGCGTCTGACTTAGGTCACAATCCCACGATTCATGGGTTCGAGCCCCGCGTTGGGCTCTGTGCTGACAGCTAGCTCAGAGCCTGGAGCTGCTTCAGATTCTGTGTCTCCTCTCTCTCTGACCCTCCCTGCTCACGCTGTCTCTCTCTCTCTCTCTCTCTCTCTCAGAAATAAATAAAACATTAAAAATTTTAAAATAAAATTTCGATATTGACATTGATCTTGGGGGCGCCTAGGTGACTCAGTAGGTCAAGAGTCAGACTCTTGGCTTCTGTGTGGACAGCTCAGAGCCCGGAGCGTCTTCCAATTCTGTGTCTCCCTCTCTCTCTGCCCCTCCCCTGCTCATGCTCTGTCTCTCAAAAATATATAAACATGAAAAACAAATTTTAAGTTTAAAGACATGTGAAAACTCCCAAGTTCCTGGTAGGCCACCTTGGCACATCCCAAGCGTAGTGGTAACTATGTCCATTCCCAGTCCCGTGACAAAAACTCCTTCAGCCAGTCCTTCAAATGTGCCAACAGTGTTCCCTCCCCAGGAGCAGGAAACCAGAACGGAGTTCGCTGTCTGTCTTAGTGTCTCTCTCCCTGCTCCGCTACCTCCCGCTGACTGTCTCTGGTTACAGTAGACTTACAGCTTGTCTGAGAGCGTCTTTTGGTCCCATGCCGTCCGATGTCCCTGTGTGTTCCCGTCAGAATACCCATGATGGTGCCTTCCCTGGGCTTCTTTTCGGTGTTAACACATCAGCTCCTTATGCACTCTGCGAGTCGGTCACCAAATCCCAGGGACCCATGATCTGAGTGCCGCCGGGCCTGTGTTTGGGGGTTGGTGTTTGGAGCCCTGTCTGCGTCTGCCGAGGGGACGCCTGTGACTGTACGGCAGTCTGCCGTCAAGGTTCCACACCACTCTTCTCTGCCTCACTTTCCTCAATGAAAACCTGCAAAACGACGGTGAGGCCAAGGGCATTAGAAGCAACGGAAGTAGACTGTGTATGTGCTGCCCCTGGAGGAAGTAAAATATTCCTGTCCCTCCTTTTTATGCATTTAGGCCAACTCTCAGTATGGAGCGAATTGGCCCGAAGTCACCTTTACATTGAGCCTAACAGATGCATTAAGTCACTAGTCTTGTCTGGATTAGCATAATTGGCCCCAAACTCATTTTATGTAATTCAGCTTATGTAGTTTTGCGGTTTGCTTTGAAGAAGCCCGTATTGGCTACGTGCTCAAGCAGAAATCAATCTCACCTCCTTTCCGCGCCTGGCAGAACCGTGGGGACTGGGTTTGCCGGTTTCTCCCTTGCAGGGTCTGTTTTTCTCCCCATATTCTTATTTGCGTGGAGTTCATGTCCGTCCGCACTGCTAGACGTCAACTTTTTAGACGTTCTGATGTGCTGTTTGATTGTGGACGCCGCGTTCTGGACTGGGAGCGAGTTGCATAGCATCCTGAGTCTTCTTTTAATTCCAGTGATAGTGCAGTGGTTTAATGGCTTCAGCAATGCAATGCCGCCCGAGTTCTCCCACAAATGCACTGATTGCATTTCTTGTATTTCTTGTAACTAACAAGATATCAGCGTGAAGGACTGACAAGCCCATTTGCATGCTGCTGATGAGAGAGAGGACGTTCCTCAGTGATTATTCTCTCTCCTCGTTTCCTTTTTCTTTTCTGCTTCCTCATTGCCTTCTGTCACTATGGTAAGAAACATCATCAAGCCATTTAAAAAACTGTTTTAAAAGTAATAATGTAATCTTAGATAAAAATGTTTTGAAGACATCAAGGAGTTTATTATCATTCACTTTTTGAATGATAATAATTCACTTTTTGAATAAAACACAGGAAAAACAGTATGGCTTGAGATCACTCATTGCTAGTTATTAATGAATTTGGAATTAGAATACTTTTCTTTCTGCTAATACTTTTTGTGGCGATCTATTCAGAAAACAGAATTTTAGTGGCGCTTTCTGCTGTCTCAGACTCTCTCCACTTCCCTCCCTGTATAATGTTTAATTTAATAATAGGAGCAGAAAGAAGGTTTGGCGACACTTGTCTTCATTTCTGGGGTGGAGCTTTCCTCCACGATGCTGTTGGTTTAGGAAGGGAAGCCATTCCGTCTCAGCTTTGGGACATCTGTCCCGGGACATGCTGACGCGGGCTGTATCAGGCATCTTGGGGAGGTGGCCAGCAGTTTTAGGTGGTCATGTCGGCAGTGGGGAGCCTCTCAAAAGCCTCCCACATTTTCCTAAGGAGCCGGAAACAGAAACGGCAAGCCCTCCAGCAACAGATAGGCGCTGAGCAGTGGCCACACCTTATCGTACACAGAGGTGAGTGAAGGCACTCTGTCCATGCAGGACCGGCTGCGCTGGGGAGATGGGTGTTTTGTTCACACAGCTGTCCAGGCGCAGATAGGTACTGGAGCTCAGTTAGCTTAGGACAGAAGATGGAGCCCTAAATGCCCCCACCCTTGACACGATGCTCAGTGTGCTAAAGATAAAGGATGTTTTCCTTGACAATCTGACAAAACACTATAATTTCAGAGGAATCTTCTCAGGCTGGTGAGAGCACTCATTCTAATGATGCAGACAGAAGGGAAGTTAAAGCCATCCTGCCCTTTGAAGACCCTCACTCACACATCAACTTGGGAATAAAGCCAGTACGGCTCACACTACAGTGGAAAAATAGATGATACTTTGTTGGGAATTTGGACATCACAGAAAGGGCCCGGGGTTTTCAACTCTTCCCACTGGAGACGAGTGTGTAAGAGCAGCTGAGGGAAAGGCTCTCACCCTTCGACCACACGCATCTGCAGAACCCTGGCTGGGTGCTCTCGGGCCAGTGTTGGCAGGTGATGGGAATGTTCTAACAGACATGCATCTGATGCTGTTGCTGATTAAAATGCCTTTCGTTTTGTGACCCACAGGTTGAGAGTGAATGACATAGAGTGTCGGCTTTTGTTTAAGAGACTCCTCAAGCCTGCATTTTCCACAAGGATCTTGTCATTAGCCAGCATTAGGTTGCCGGACTCTCTGCTTGCCAGTCCCGTTCACTGCTCACACGTGTGTATCCCGAGAGAGCTTTCCTGCATTGGTTTAATGCTGTGGCCAAGGTTCTGTGTCAACAAAGTGTCATCAGTGATCTGGCGTCACCACTGGTTGACACTGAAGGTGGACATGTGCTGAAGGAGGCGGGTGTGACTTGGTGTTTATGTCTGATTCAGGAAGTTCACCACAAAGACAGTAGGCTTTCTTGCATCTTTGGCTTCCATTTCTCACCTCCCCTAAATCCACTCCCTTTTCTATAGGAAAGAGGAGTAGAGTATGTTTCTGCATCACATGACTCCCTCAGCTGTGCGGCGCCATGTGGTTGGTAGAATGAGGGGAGATACCGCCCTGCCCTCTCCAAACCTAGGGGTCACATGTTCCCGGGCCCTGAGCCCTCACTGCGAGAGGAACACGCCCTGGCCCACAATGCCAGGAAGGAGACAGGGGACATGGGGCTGAACCGTGGCAGACGACCACCCCATCCACCCAAATAAGCCCCACCGAGAGAGCCAATCCACTAGTGTCTGAGAAAGTAAACTCTAAGTGTTGTGTACCACTGAGATTCTATGGTTGTTTTCTGTCCACTAGATCACCAGGATGCAAATTATGTGGATTTTTAAAGTAGGAAGTTCAGTTTTCTATCTCTCCCCTCCTCACCAGGACCACAGTCTATGCAGCATTCACCTTTTACAGGGAGGTGACCCTGGGCGTGTTCGCTGAGAACAAAGATGGTGGCGGATGACTGCATATTCCAATGCCAACACTTTGCTTCCTGGGCTTCATGAAGGCTCACTGGAAGCGTGACTGATGGGCCCCCATCACCTGTAATAATTGCACCACGGTAAACAAACCAGAGTGAGGACAAAGAGGATTTGCATATGTTAGGGGAGCGACCCTTCACATTTACTACTCTTTGCGAAACTCACCGGGATTGAAAATGACTCCCTGTGCTGCCTATAGCATCGCTGTGAAATGCCACTCCTTTAATTAAGTGATTAAAATAGAGCTGCGTTTCATTCTTCAGAGAAGCCCTTAGATGTGTGGTGCAGGTACTAATCACAGTCTCCCGCCGGCCCCTCCCGTGATCTCACTTGCGTAGTTATAGCTTCTGTGCTCTAACGATGCTGATATAGATTAAGGCCTTCTTTTCATCACACTGGGGAGATTCTTAAGAGTTGCTTGTTTAGAGGACCGAAGTGGGCAGGCATGGCTCCTCCCGTCATGCAGCTTGGCTTCCTCGGCCCTTCCCTTCCCTGAGATACGGGATGTGTCCACTGACAGAGCTCTTGCTGGACCCCACGTTCCTCTACAGTCTGGTGCAAATCCGCAGCACCCAGGGCAGGAGGCAGAGCGGCTCAGGTCCACAGAGCCTTTGCTCAGCTCCCAAGCTTTACAAAAGGAGGACAAAGGAGCGATTCTCAGACCCCCGCGAAAATCCTGTCCCTCCGGATCATCCAGAGAGTCCGTGGATTGTTAGGAAATTATTGCCGTATTCTAGAATTTACTATGTTCTTAGTGTTACGTCCATGGTCATCTAAACATATGTGTTAGCACCATCTGACTTTCTCCACATTGCCCAACACAGAATCAGTAGATGCTTCTTGATTATCTGCAGGCATACGCTATTTCTCTGTTTTAATTTTGTTTATGTATTGTCGTAAATCACATGCACTTTCCTTTTTTATATATGGTTTACTTATTTTTGAGACAGAGAGAGACAGCATGAGCAGGGGAGGGTCAGAGAGAGAGGGAGACACAGAATCTGAAACAGGTTCCGGGCTCCGAGCTTTGAGCACAGAACCCGACGTGGGGCTCGAACCCACGAACCGTGAGATCATGACCTGAGCCGAAGTCAGATGCTTAACCGACTGAGCCACCCAGGTGCCCCAATCGCATGCTCTTTCGAATGGTTTTGCAATAGTCACTCGGAGGATTCTTTGGCGAAACAAAGAGATGACTTTTTGATAACAAATTAATAGCCCATTTTCTTTGGATGATACCATTTTTGTAATGTTTATATTTGAGAGAGACATAGAGTGCAAGCAGAGGAGGGGCAGAGAGACAGGGAGACGCAGAATTGGAAGCAGGCTCCAGGCTCCAAGCTGTCAGCACAGAGCCCAACGTGGGGCTCGAACTCACAAACCATGAGATTGGGACCTGAGCCAAAGTCAGACGCCCAACTGACAGAGCCCCCCAGTGCCCTTGGACAGCACCATTTTTAAGAGCAAATGAAGAAGGTGGAGGTATCCCGCCACATCAGGAAGGTTCAACACCTACTCCAGGGTTGGGAAATGAGATGACCAATCTTGACAAGATGGTCAAGACATCCTTGAATGCAGGGAATGCAGTGCAGGAACTATGGCAGACACTCATTTTCTCCTCGAGGTCCAGCCAGCCATGCGCCTGAGCCCTCCTGCGGCCTGCCATTTCCTGCCTGGGAAACCCTGGCTTCTCACTTAATTTTTTTTGAAAGGCAGACAAATTATTCCCCAGACCAGCTAATGGTGGCAGAACATATTTGACAAGTAGCCGCCTGATGGGATCAGAGGCTCCAAGCGTGTTTTCACGTTAAACTTTAAAAACCCGTCTCAGCGGGGGCGTCCCTCCTGCTCTGAGCCGTCTGGCCAGCCCCGGGACTCCAGCGGACAGAGCGTTTTAATTACTGCGGTGGCCTTGCCTGCCAGCTTAATGACAGAGACACAGCATTCGTTGTAGAGGCCGCGGCAGTAATCCTTGGAGCTTCCAGGAAGAGGCGAGGTCCTCCGAAAAGATAATTCACCAAAGCGGCCGCTGTCTTCTGCCGCATAAAACATTATGCCTTCCTCTTATAGATGGATGGCTGAGATGAAAAATCTGAAAAAAAATTGTCATGTTAAGATAACCTCACCCGCGACTGCAGATGAAGTGCAATTCCTCTTTCTGTTCGAATACATTCAATTTACTACCGAAAATATAGGGATTTTTTTTAAGTTTTAATTTTATTTTTTCCTCCCCAGGATAGAGAAAGGGAAAGAGAGAGCAACATCTGACCTGCGCTGAGAACCGCTGATAGTTATAAACATACTGACCTACCACACACCACAAATCATTTTTCTTTCACCGAAAGGTGGGGAAATGTTTCTTCTAATGCAAATTCCATTTCTTCCCAAGCAAATCAGTAGGGAGTTGTTCAGTATCAACCAGGTGAGTTTCATTTTGCGAGCTCTGACTTAGGAATGACAAAGGAAATGAGATATAATTCCGAGTGTAAGCGACCAGTGATTTAAGACCTATCAGAGGGATGTGTAGTATCTCAAATCAATATAAGTTTTCGAAGTAAAAAAAAAAATGCCCAAAGCTTGGAAGAGATGATTTTAAAAGGTGACGTGGCTTCTTGGATCCAGGCGGGGACCTGACACAGGCCTGCTGGGCGGGGCGGGGTGTCTGTGGCCTCACTGCGTGGCGGCTCTTGTGGCTGCCGTGGGCGCGCTCGCCGCCACAGCTGACGCACACCTGCTCAGCTCATTGCAAAGGGGACTGATGGTAACGGAGTTCACTACATGCTCATTACTGTCGTCCCGAAATTTCATTGGACCTATTGCCTGAGGATATTAGGTCCAAGAGCTTTGAAGATTCTGGGTGTGTGAGCTTCAGTGTGTTTGAAGCTTATTATCAATTCCTTTAGTATTTTTAGTTTATTTAAAATTTATAAATCTCTTAGGCATGAATTACCTCATTTTTGCCCCATCCATCCCTCCTGGAAGTTAAAGAGGACAAATATGATACTTATAAGTAATGAAGCAAATGACTCAGAAAGATAACTCACTGACCTGGGGTCACGTTGCTGGCGGTTGAACTCCGGGATGAAGGGTCACGTTGGTGGCGGCTGAACTCCGGGGTGAAGGGTCACGGTGGTGGCGGCTGAACTCCGGGGTGAAGGGTCACGGTGGTGGCGGCTGAACTCCGGGGTGAAGGGTCACGGTGGTGGCGGCTGAACTCCGGGGTGAAGGGTCACGGTGGTGGCGGCTGAACTCCAGGGTGAGGTTTCTACTCCAGGCATCCTGCTTACAGCCGGGCATGGTGTTGACCCTGTCCCAGGCTGCTGCGGTCTGTACCACAGGCATCTGCTGGGGTGCAGGCTGGGGTTAGCAGGGGATTGATACCTTGTTGTTCCATAGAACCGTGGCCCGGATCTGGGACCACACAGGGCCCGACCAGACCACGTGCCCTCAGCAGCGCTCAAAGCTCCATTTGTGCCTTGTGATGACTTAAGCCGTTTGTTCTGACACAATGTGTTCACGTGCACATTTGGACACAACGTGGAATTTGTGGAATGTGATGAGGAGTCAGAGTGATCAAAGCAGCCTACGATTAGGGGTTTTTACAGTCACCCAGTCACACCTGTTGTCCAAACATTATGTCTACAAATAGCGTGTTTGTGAAGGAGTGCTTCCTTTATGCCAGACATGGAGAGCGGATTCCCATTCTCATCCCGTCGGTTTTCATACATGTACGAAACGGAATTCTCTTCTCCAGTGCAGTCTTGTGCCAAGGCCAACATTTTGAAAATATAAAAACAAGGTTGCTCTGATTAAAACGGGCCCACGGGAGAGGCTGGAGTTCTCTCAGGCTGTAGGGCTCTGCTCTTTTTTAAGTGGCTTATGTGGACGTGGGGAACCTCACTGTCACTGTTAGAGATCAGTCACAGAACGGCCCGCTCTGAGGTGGCCCCAGCTGGTCTCTGTGCCTTTGTGACATCCAGCACTTCTGTCCTAGAATCTTTTCTTGGGAAGTTCACAGAAAGGGAGAAAAGGAAAAACAAGAAACAAAAAACAAAAACACAACAAGAGATGGAAAAACACTGATCTAAGGCAAAAACAATTTTATAATCGAAAAAGCTTTGACCCCCAGAGACATCAAGCTCTTTGTCCAGGATCCAAAAGCTGGCGAGGCGCCCAGAGCCAGCCCCTCCTCATCTCCCCTGAGCCGCGGAAGGGGCCCATCACTGTGAGAAGCAGACACAGCCAGGGCCTTGGACGGAGACGCAGGATGGTGCTGAGCTGAGTGCAGGGGCGGCGGCGTCCCCGAAGTGCTGAGGCTTGGAGAGGGCAGGTGGCTCGGCAGCCATTTTCCTTTGATCGAAAACTTCTGCAATCGCAACTCCTGTCCCCAGAATGAAAGCAGAGATTAGTAGTGTGCGGGTTCAGTAGCACAGTAAGAAGAGAGGGGTGTTTTGAGTATTTCAGTCAGCGGTGAAATCCTGGGAGGTCTTTGTCACCCAACATATACTTTTCTCAAGTGCTAAGTGACGCTAGAAAACTTGCACAACTACGTTTGCAGACACCAGATGGGATTGCCTCAACCCTGGATGTGCGTTCAGCTCCTGCTCCGACAATACTCTGAGGTTTCACGTGTCATCCAGCAAGTGCTAGAGTGAGCAGTGAGAAAGCAATGAATCCACCGTCGACTTAAGCAACTCAGCGAATGCACTGACACATGTACGCGCTGTGTTCGGAGTGTGGAATGCACACTGTTTCCGTGGGCACATGAAACACTTACCCAAACAGACCACGTCCTGGGCCGTAAGGTACCCGTGAGCATATTTCAAAGGGTCGCAATCCTGTGGAATAAGTTCGCCGACCACAGCGTGGTTCATCTAGAAGTCTCCAGGGGTGGGATACACAGAACATACCACGCTTTTGGATATCAAGTAAAACACGTTTAAATATTCCGTGCAATCGGTAGGAACGACAATGGTAATTTGAAAATACCTTGACCTGAATGACAGGGAGAAACTGCATTTGATTCCGAATTATCCGGAGGGAGAAGCCAGGCCACATCAGACGGCAAAGCCTGGGCCAAATCGGCAGGAGGTTTGGGAGCTGTACCAGTGGGACAGGGCTGGGCCTCTGCACGTGTCGTCTACCAGACGCTCCCTGAGGAGGGAGGCCACTTGGGTCTCTCACCTGCCCCCCTCCCACCACAGAAGGACTCCTTCTCTGGGAGCCCGAGGCTGTGAGGGGCGGGAAGCATGTTCCCAAAGTGCATCTCTAAGAGGTGCCCCTCGCCTTCCCGTCTCCCGTGTACGGGTCTGACGGGTAGCGCCAGAGGGGCTCTCGGTTTAAGGACAGTCTTGCTTGGCCTCCATGGGCCCCAGGGTGGCGCACCCTCTCCGGGCCTGCTTCCCGCCGGTGCCTCTGAGGGGCACTCTGTCACTCGTCCTCGAAGGATCTCCCTGCGTCCATGCAGGCTCATAGGAAAGGCCAAGCCCCTGGTTGCTGAGCCCCCTCCCACAGCCCACACTCTGTGTGTCAGTCATATGGTGAACATCTTCCGTCTCAGGGCCCACTCGCCACTCCGTCTGCGTGCCCGGCCCCTTTCTTGTCTCCGTATTCCAGGCCCCGATCAGCCGGTCAGGTCACCCCGCTGAGCCCTAGTGCATACGTATCCCCCACCGGCTGTGTCTCCTCCCAGACTTCTGCTGGAGATTTCCCCTTGCTCCTCTCTCTCAAGCCACTCTTGGACGTGGATACAGTACAGCCACAGACCCTGTTCAGCTCGCACAAAATGCCATTCTTGGGCTTCCTTCCTTCTTTCCTTTGTCAGCAGATCTCCATGGAGCCTCTGTGTGGCCACAGGCTAATGCTGAGCTAGGTGCGGGTCCCCCAGTGATAAGTGATGCGGGGGACTTACAGGCAGGCAGGCCACCAGATTGCAGAGCGTACTTGTGTGTTCTGGCTCACTTACACCCTGTCCTGCAAGGCACGTGATTCTCCACTGCAGACGGCACGGCCTTGCTCCGGATCCCACGGCTCTGTGCTGAGGCTACCTTGTTGGGGCTGGTGCGCCCCATAAGATGCACACAAGTCCCCCCGCAGCTAGCTCCCGGGAAGCAGACTGTGCTTCCGTCCCCAAGGCCCGCAGGGCTGCTGACACGGATTCCTGGGCCTCGGGCACAGATTGCCCTGCACTGGACCCCACGCGAAGATGGCAGCCTCTTCTCCACCTGGAATATGGACCGAAGCAGGTTTCCCTGGGGAATATGCTGTGTCCGGAGCCAAAGCAACCTGCCAGGCTTCCTGATGGCGTGCGCAAGATGACGTCATTGGTCTTTATGTGGAAGGTATGTCCTGGGCCAGACCACTGACCTCACAACGTCTTCCCTCCGATGTCTCCCCTAGGTGTTTGTAGGGCTCATCTCCCACCGTCTTGAACCTGTGTGCGTATTCGTCCAGCTCACTTGATGTCATACGCTAAGGACAGTGGAGCACTGCTGTGGCCCTTAGGACGGCCTTGGAGTGAGCCAGGGGTTACTGGCTGAGTGCACTCAGCCCTTGGGCCGTGCTGTGAGTGTAGCGGGGAGGCTTCCAATGCTCATGTTTGGTGGGGATGGAAAGGAGCACACTGAGTAGACTGATGGATAGGTGCACAAGGTGGTGCCAAGACCCATACCACCCCTCCATCTGTCCATCTTTCCGTCCATCCATCTGTCCATTCATCTGTTTGTCCATCCATCTATCCATCCACCCATCCCTCCATCCGTCAGTCCATCTGTCCATCTGTCCATCCGTCTGTCCATCCATCCATCTGTCCATTCATCTGCCTGTCCATCCATCCATCCATTCGCCCATCTGTCCATTTGTCCATCTACCCCTCTGTCCATCCCTCCATCCATCAGTCCATCTGTCCATCCGTCCGTCCATCCATCCATCTGTCCATTCATCTGCCTGTCCATCCATCCATCCATTCACCCATCTGTCCATTTGTCCATCTACCCCTCTGTCCATCCCTCCATCCATCAGTCCATCTGTCCATCCGTCCGTCCATCCATCCATCTGTCCATTCATCTGCCTGTCCATCCATCCATCCATTCACCCATCTGTCCATTTGTCCATCTACCCCTCTGTCCATCCCTCCATCCATCTGTCCATCTGTCCTTCCATCCCTCCCTCCCACCCTCCATCCCTCCATCTGTCCATCCCTCTGTCCATCGATCCATCCATCACATCCTGGGTGTGGCAGGGGCAGCTGGCGTACCTCTGCTATGCTTCCCTGTTTGGCTGTTCTAGGCCCAGACTGGTGAGGTCAGTGAAGATGTGTAGGCAGCACAAACCTGGCACCCTGTGACCCTTCAAGTGTGCTGCTATCCTGAGTACAGTCTGGAATGTTCTCCATCTACCATCCTGGCAGATCCAGAGACGCTGCTTTCGCCTGGCCACCATGATGGCTCTTAGTCCCCAGGCCAGGGGCCAGCGCTGAGTGCATTGCTAGTTTACAAGTGCAGGGACCAGGGAGAGCAGCGCTCACCGAGCCCCTGTGTGTGCTGGAGCAGGCTGGGACCGTGTCTGTCGCTCGGGTTCCGTACGCACTGAGGACGCATGGTACTCCTTGCAGACTTGGCCTCATTGAGCCTCGCCAACATGGCCCTGGCCTGCACACAAGAGCCCGTGAGGTCCCTTGCTGTCCTTTGTCTTTCTTACTTTCATGGCTGCAGTGGCCGCAAGACTGTCATAGGACGGAATGCAGAGTAACTGTCTGACCAACACCCCCAAAGCCTCCGGCTCCGAGTCCCGAGGACCAGAGGCAGCCCCTCCAGTGGCAGCAGGGGCTCTGCTGTGGTGAAGTTAAGCTTCTGGAGACAGGAGATTATCTCCTATTGCCCAGATGGGCCCTAAAAGTACGCACCGGGGTGTGTATTAGAGGAGGTGCAGGGAGGGTCCGCCAGAGAAGGGGAGGGCGAGGCGGGGGAGGGAAGTGGAGACGGGGGGCCGCAGGTGATCTGGTCCGTCCTCACGGCCACAGGTGCGCACGGCCGGCTCCCGCAGCTCCCCCGTTTGGGAGGCAGTTGGGGGATCCCCGTTGGGGATACAGCTCCAGCTTCCTGAGGTCCCAGGCCTGCTGGAGGGTCCTGGGGGGCGGTGCATGGTCTTGCTCCAGAAAGACCTTTGTCATCTCTTGGGGCAGAGAGAGAGCCCGGGGCCCTGGGGCATGATCGGGCTCCTGGACTGGAGGGAACCTGTGACCCTAAGTGATGCCAGGGAGCCCAGGACCCCCGGCGGCCACGGACTTGGGAGCACGTGAGGGCCCCACAAACTTCAGGACGTTCAGCATGAGATTGAGGGACTTTTACCATCATTTTGTTTGGTTTTGTTTGCCGTCTACACTGGTCACACTTCCAGCGTGAGGTAGGCCCCCACTTGGAGTCCGCTGACTTTATATAAATAAATGAACACGGGAGAGTAGACGAGCCGCCATTTACGTGAAGGAACCCTCAACTGCATATTCGGTCTCCCTTAGAAAACAACGGGCAAGCCTTACGTGCTCCCTCTTGCCTGCGTTTACCCTCGTATATTGTAAGGATGAGCACCCTTCGCAGCGCCTATGTGAGCAATTCCCAGGGAGACAAAGACCCTGCTCTCGGCCGCGTTTGCCAAGCGCTCGGCTTAAAAACAGTATGTAATTACACAGGGTTTTTATTATCTCCCTAAAAATACTGTTCATTGTCCGGAATCCTGCGTTTCCCAATTTCTGAAATTAAAGAGGCTGGAGGCTGGTTTCCATGAGATAAGAGAAATCCATGGTCTCTGGCATTCATCTTTGTGTATAATTACCTGCAGAGCTGTAACATGATCACTTTATCATATTTCTTTTCGATGGTCTGCTAAATCTAGTGTGTGTGAGCATGTGAGTGTGTGTGCGCGCGTGTGTGTGCACACCCCCACACACCCGTGTGTATGTATACATATGTATACACATATTATGTGTATTTTTATTAGGATGTTCTAGAATATAAGATCATATAAAGGCGGCATTATTTGAGAGCTTTTTGATAAAAATATGTCCACACTGCCCGGATTACACAGTGGCTTCCTCTCCACAAGAATTTCAGGTGATTTCTCATTGTTGTTTAGAAGGTGAATCAATTTGTCAGAGTAGAGTTATTCTAAACTGCAGTGAATTTATGCCACAATATACTTGAAATTGTAACAGATTTAGGTCTTCCACAACTTTCAGAGCTAATGTTAAAGCTCTGTAGTTGGGGTACCTGGGTGCTTCGGTCAGATGAATGTCCGATTCTTGATTTCAGCTCAGGTCATGATCTCACCATCAGGAGATCAAGCCCCTGTACCGGGATCTGCACTGACAGCACGGAGTCCGCTTGGGATTCACTCCCCCTGCTCATGCTCTTTCTTTCTCTCAAGATAAATCAGTGTACATTCGAAAAGTGATAAAATAATTTCAACTAAATTAAAATGAAAATATAATCTATCAAACTATGTGGGATACTGCAAAAGTAGTGATTAGAGGGAAACTGATAGCATTCACTGCACATATTAGAAAAAAGAGGGGCGCCTGGGTGGCTCAGTCGGTTAAGCGTCCAACTTCGGCTCAGGTCATGATCTCACAGTTAGTGGGTTGGAGCCCCACGTCAGACTGTGCTGACAGCTCAGAGCCTGGAGCTGCTTCAGATTCTGTGTCTCCCTCTCTCTCTGACCCTCCCCTGTTCATGCTCTCTCTCTCTCTCTCTCTCTCTTCCCCCTCTCTCTCAGAAATAAATAAAACAAAAAAAATTAAAAGAAAAAAGAAAAACTTGGAGTGCCTGGGTGGCTCAGTCGGTTAGGCAGCCGACTCTTGGTTTCAGCTCAGGTCATTGTCTCACAGTTCATGAGTTCGAACCCCTATTGAGCTCTGTGCTGACAGTGTGGCGCCTGCTTGGGATTCTCTCTCTCCTTCCCTCTCTGCCCCTCCTTGACTTGTGCTTTCACTCTTTCTCGAAATAAGTAAACATTTTTTAAAAGCTATGTTGTTAGCTAAAGATTTAAACCGTGTTAAGTCTGATTGAAATGGTTAGTTATTTCTCGTTTCCTGGAAAACTGTGTTATTCATTAGGCAGATAAGCATTTGCTTCTTTCCCAAGTGATGAAATTTCAAGGCACTTTAAAATGTGAATCTGAAGAGAAAGAGGGGCAGGAAACTAAAAAGGTCGCCCATTATGAAATCTATAAATACACCACTCTCGTCAAGAATAGGATGCAGACGTAACACTTCGTTAGCACATGCTTCTAACAAGAGGTTTGTTTTCCTCTTGCAATAATAAATTCTGTGAACTCTTGTGAATTAAAATACACATTTCCAAAATGCTCTATAAAACTGATTTTGAAAATTAATGTCATTGGTTACCACTTCATGACACCTCATTATTTGCTCTCAGACTATTTTTCTTATAGTTATTAATATATTTTAATACTGGGCTCTATGAGGCAGAGAAACACATCTTTTCCCTTTTTCTGGTAAAGCTGTGGATCCAGCCCTGTCCTTCCCAGTCCTGCAGCGCTAGATCTCTCTTTTAGTAACTGCCTATTTCTCCCACTTTCTAACCCCTGCTTTTTGCAATCCCCCGACCCAGAGACATCTTTCTGATGAAATACCTTTAAGAAGCCCCATGTTAAAAGGCAGAATGATAAAATAAATGCAGTGTTTTGACATAAAAATAGATGTGTGCCGTGTCATAAGAAAGAACTTCCTCTTTTTGGCTTTAGAATAATGGTAAAAGCCACCGCTCAGTGGACCCAACCATAGCATCCACATATTTCCAAAGCAGGGCTGGACACTCAGATACACGCGGTACAGAGCCGTCGCGATGCGACCGTGTCTCTGTTCTCTGTCAGACGGGCTGAGCTGTTGCCGAGAACCCGGTGGAGGGGCAGGCAGGTGGCTGCACCATCAAACCGTCAGACACCCACCCGACTCCACATTAGGAGACCTGATCCACCACCTCGTCATGGAGACCCAGGACAGAGCACACTCCTGTCCCAGCCCCATCTGCTCCCCCTCCAGACAGTCCCCGCAGGCCACCTCTGCTCCGGGGAGACGGAATTGCATGTGATCAACAATCCCGATCCTAGACAAGGCCCCCATGGATCACCGACGCCGTCCTTCTGCCTGAAGCCCACGAGGGCTCCTCCTCTGTCTGTGATCCCAGGGAGACGTCCGCGCTGGAGGCCCCATTGATCAGCCTTCCCTGGGCCCCTGAGCCCTTCACGAGCAAACACCCGTAGCTCTTTTGCTAGTTTGCTTTAGAAGGATGAATTCTTGTTTTTAATGGTTACAGTTTGCTGCTATTCTCCTAGGGTCCCCGACACACGATGTTAGCTTCGCGTGCCCCACGCGGTGATGGGATGGGGTGGCCCCACGCGGTGGCCAGCCCGCCCGGGGCCACGTCGCTACGGTACCGCTGACCGCCTTCTCCACGCTGTCCCTTTCGTGCCTGCCTCTTTTTCATTCCAGGACCCGCAGCCTGTACCTCCCGGGGCCTTCACCCCGTGCCCAGCCCCACCCTCTCCCTGTGGTAACCGTCTGTTTCTTCTCTGCATCTGTGGGCCGGATAGAAGCGCCCATGTTATCCTCTGTATTGTGCTCTCCTTTTCATTAGTGTAAGATGACTTTCTCATCACCTGTCCTTGAAGAAGGTTTCCTGGGTATCGCTGTCACTAGATGGACATCTACTTTACCAACAGTACCTTGTAAGAATATATCTCCCAAACCAGAACTTGATATTATTCCGAAAGCTTGACATCATCCTTATCCATCGTGATGAGAGTACAATATTGCTTATAAGACCCACAGTGTTTGCAAAGTTTTAAGCAACATAGTCATAAAAGAGGCAAAAAAAGTATAAATATCAGAAAAAAACCCACAAATTATAATCATTTTCAAGAGCCGAAAAAGTCTTGCTGTAAAATCCAGGATAAATGACTGGCAAAAACTTTATGAACAACGGAAATGGAATTGAGAGATTACATAAATGACTGTCCCTGTATAACCCCACAGGTGATTAAAACGTGTAATAAAGCACAAGGCTCCATTCATAACGGCAATAAAAACGCTAACATTCCTAGCAGTGACGTTTTCATAAAATGGTGTCTCTACATACATCCAAATGTGAAATTCTACATGAAAATATAAAACGGAAAAAAAAAAAAAGCAACAGACAAAACATTCGTCCCTACACAGGAAGGGACAATATTTCAGGTAAGGTAAATCTCCCCGGAGTAATCGAATTTATTTAGTATCTTTAGAATTATTTAGAACGCAACCTGGCGATGTGACTTGTTTGGGACATGATGGTGTAAGAATAGCCCGGCACTAGGGGCGCCTGGGTGGCTTAGTCGGTTAAGCGTCCGACTCGCTTGGTCATGATCTCGCGGTTCGTGGGTTCGAGCCCCTCGTCGGGCTCTGTGCTGACTGCCAGCTCAGAGCCTGGAGCCTGTTTCAGTCTGTGACTCCCTCTCTCTGACCCTCCCTGCTCACGCTATCTCTCTCTCTCCTAGAAATAAATAAAAAAATAAAAAAAATAAAAAAAAAAAGAATAGCCTGGCACCCTTCCAGGAAGGGCAGTGTGGTGCCCCGTTCGGCAGTCAGAGAGGCATCCTTAGCAATAGGCCACACACAGAGATTCAGAAGAAGATTAAGAGGCTGACGGTAAACACCGGGGGCTCCTTCAGGGGCCCTGGAGAATTTGGGAGGACCACTTGTACCGTAGACACAAGCTTTATTATAAACCTCTTTGTCTCCTGTCCGCTCTCCTCAAAACCCATCCGCCCTTCCTAAAGAAACCTATTTGATTTTCCCGTTGAAGCTATTTCTCCCCTCCCCCCCTTCCCCGCTATGTTAGGTATACAAGCCTTTATCCTTAACCATCTAACAAGCCAGCTACGTCTCTTGTTGGTGCCTATATGCATATGAAATCAATCTGTGCTAATCTGTATTTTGTCACTTTAATTCACAGGGCCCAGCTTTGAACCCAAGGAGCATAGAGCAGATATTTTTCATCTCCTACCACATTAGGAGAGATAGGCATGTGCGGAATGTGACACAATTTAGTGCAAATAAGTGGCAATAAAGTAAAAAATTTCAACAAGTGTAGTTTAAGCAGCTGGCTTGTAATTTGGGAAAATTAAAGTGGCTTCTTGACTCACTTACTATATATAAAAAGATACAGGTGGAATAAAGACTTCAATTTTGAAGAAGGGTGCTTAAAATAACAAAAATAAGGTAGAGATGAAGACTTCGGGTAATTTTCCAGAAAGGGCAGCCTTTCTAAATATGTCATACAATCAGAAACACAGAAGACAAATAGATTTGACTACAAAAAAGAAAAAAACTACTACAGAGAAACAGACACAGCAAACAACCCACCTAGCAATCGCAATCAAAATGAGTTTTAAAAATAGAAAAATAAGTAACCATCTGGAAGAATATTCTTAACATACCACCGAGTGAATATGAAAGGCAAAGAAAAACTCTGAAGCTTTATTCCACTTATGCAAGACTACATACCTTTATGCATTGATGGAAGCTAGCAGGCTCATGTCAGCGAGGCACACTCATTAATTACGGCATTGATACTCTACCTCCAGATTGTGGGATTGTGGTGTAATTTTAACCCTCTCTCTTGTGCTTTACTGTTTTACCCTTTTCATGTACCCCCTCACACATGCTATAAAAGCGCCATTATTTTACAAAGCTTTGCGAAAGAAAAACAAATGCGATTTCGTCACCACCACCCTTAATTAGAGCAGATATAGGGTCAGTCATGATCCTTAATTCATTAAGGGCACCTAGAATGTCATTCTTCTGCTCGTCTCACTCTGAGTCTACCCTCACCAAGAGCATCTCGAAATTACATCGCACTGGCGTGACTGACATTGAGCCAGATAGGAGTTTGCCAAGTTGGTTTGGATATTGGGTCTCAGACTAAAGGAAAAAGAAACATTGATTTTATAATGTTTGCCCTGAAAGACATCATAATTTCTTAACAGATTTAATCCTGGCCATAACCTGCTCCTCACTGAAACAAAGGAAGGCACTGGAAAGATCTATCAGGCTGAATGAGGAAATGACATTTCAAGCTAAGGTAGAGAAACACCAGTAACGCCAGACAAAATATCAAATTACTTCCTTCAGTTTGCACTTGACATTACTTGACAGCTTCTCCTGAAATAAGAAAATAGCATCATCGTTGAGAAATTGTGTAACTGCGGTGGCTTTCTTTAAAAACCAGTTCCTGAACAGAGGTTTTAAAGTTTTAAGAAACTGTATCCGTGTTGCCACACATTAGCTTCTGCATCAGAATTAGCAAAATGGTGTTTTTGAGATCTTTGGCATCCGACAGTTCTTTCCTCCTGAAATAAGAATGTGGAAGTTTGCAGCTAGAGATGGACAGTCATGAGTGTGTATCGCGCACGACAAGAAACGTGCCCAATTCCCTTCAAGATGCCATTTAAAAGAAATCGTTCTCCCTTGTTATTATTAAGACAAAAGCAAAGCACACAGGCAGGGGTGCTCTTAGCCAAAACCAGGCTCTCACCTGCTTCTCTGCCACCTCTGACCCCAGGATCTCCCCTCTTTTGCGAGTCAACATTCTCGCCCTACAGGGCTCCCCGTCGGCATGCTACCAGACTCGGTCCTGGTGCAAAAGAAGAAAGCAAATGGTGTGAACTGAGTAGCCCACGGGACCAAGGACATGCTGTTACCCTCACGAGGCGAGAAAAGCCGTGTGGCTGTAAAGCGGTTGGCCCCACTTTGAGATACACGCTCTCAAATATTTGTGGGTAAAATAAGAAGGTCAGGGATTTGCTTGAAAGTACTTCAAAAAAGTGGTAAAAACGAGATTCAAGAAACAAATGTAGGGAAATGATAGTAATTGTTCAGTCTAGGTGATGGGCAACAGGAGGGCATTTTGTTTTGTGTTCTTTTGCACTGTTTTCTCCACCTCGTGGCAAATAAGTCGACAACACCTTCTTTCCATACGTCTTCCTGCCAACACCTCTTTCTCTTTCGGGCCACAGGAGATTTCTTCTGACGGACTGACTGCGCACATTATCCTTAATTACTCCTCTCCCGATCATTCTGAATCCACTTGGCCACCTCGGCGAGCCGCCCGAGCTGCACTTGCAAGAGACACCCGCGATTTCCACGTTGCGGATCCCGACGCGTCAGAACTAAGCAGCGCTGGGCTCGTGTGTCCCTCGGGCACTTGTCCTGCGCCCAGACCTGGGGCTGCGGGAATGTCTCCAGGGTCCTGTCCTCAGGGCGCTCGGCTTTCTGGCTATATTCCCTCCTCACTGGGCTGTCCGTGCTGATGACCTGTGAGTTGGTGTCCCAGACTGGACCCCTTCATTACCGATCTAGATCTCAGACGGCCCGCCCCGCGTCTGCGCCTGGGTGTCCAACACCCATCAGCACAGGACTGTGTCGGCACCTGTGTCCAGCTTTCCTCACGGCCCCCGCCAGCAGCTCCCTGTGCCCGGCGCTCACAGCCTGAATCTCTACTCTTCTCTTTCCTTGTGTCCAGACTCCCATAAAGATCTTTAAGGCAATTTTATTTTCAAATCATCCTCAGAATTTGCTTTTTGCTTGAGAGCCTTTCCTACTGTTACCCAAGCCGGAACCTCCATCACCCTCACGGGGTTACCGAGGAAGTCTCTGTCTGCCCTTTCTCTTTCCACTTGCTCCCTCACTCTCCTCCAGGACAGGCTGTGGCCCGTGGGTCAGATCCAGCCCCTCAAACTTGAGTTTGGACCCTGAGCTCAGATTTTTTTTATGGTTGAAAAATATCAAAAGAAGAATATTTTGTGCCCACACATTGTATGACATTTAAATTGTAGTGTCACAAAATACAGCTTTATTGGAATGAAGCCACACCTGTTTGTTCACCTATGACCGGCAGCTGTCTTTCCTGCCACCGGGCCAACGTAGGTGTTGTGGCAGATGGAAAGGACACATCTGAAGTATTCACGCCCAGCCCCCCGTCAAGAGTGGGCAGAGACAGGTTAGTTCTCCAGTCCCCGTTTCTACCACCGTTCTCTACCTGTGCTGATAGATCCCGTCTCTGTCGATGTGTCATCCAGAATGATCCTGCCGAAACAAGAGATAAATCATGCCGCCTGTCTTCTCCAGGCCACTGATCACTTCCCGCCAGAGAGACAAGGCCCCTTTCCTTTCCATGGCTTTCTCTTCTCTTTTCCTTTCTTTTCCTTTCTCTTATCTTTTTTCTTTTCTTCTTTTTTTTTTTCTGAGGGGCAGCTGACATACAACATTGTAATACAACATCATATTAGCTTCATGTGTACGACGTAATGATTCTGTGTTTATATACCTTATGAAATGATCACAGCAAGAAGTCTAGTTAACATCTGTCCCTACACAGTTAGAAAATTTTTGCTTGTGATAGGAACTCCCAAGTCTACTCTCTTAGCAGCTTTCACATATGCAGCCCAGCATTAACCTCAGTCACCATGTTGTCATTCTATCTAATGACTTCTTTAGAAGTGGAAGTTTTACCCCTAGCCTGTTTCACTTACCCACCCCCACCCCACCTCTGGCCCCACCTACCTATTCTCTGTAGGTGTGAACTGAGTTCTGTTTCTTTTTAAATGTAGATTCCACATAAAAGTGAGATCATATGGTGTTTGTCTTTCTCTGCCTTATTTCACTTGATATAATGCTTCAGGGACCAGCCATGTTGTCGGAAATAAAAAGATTTTATTCTTTCTTATGGCTGAATACATTATGTAAATATTGTTATATGTATGTTATGTATTAGATCATTATGATTATTATTTCACATTGTGTTTTATCATTTCATCCATTGATGGACACTGAGGCTATTTGCATGTCTTGGGCATTGTAAATCATGCTACAGTGAAAATGGGGTTGTAGATACCTATTTGAATTTCTATTTTTGTTTTCTTTTTTAAGTTTATTGGTTTATTTACTTATTTTTGAGAGAGAGAGAGCATGAGCAGAGGAGGGGCAGAGGGAGAGAGAGAATCCCAAGCAGGCTCCATGCTGTCAGCACGGAGCCTGATTCAGGGCTTGGACTCATGTTCATGACCTGAGCCAAAATCAAGAGTCAGACGCTTAGCCGATGGAGACACCAAGCGCCCCATGTTTTTGTTTCTAACACAGTTCTTAGGATGGCCTAGATGTGAGATGGCCGTCTGCCTTACGGTCTCAGCTGGCTCATTGCTGAGGGAAAGCTGGTGCGTTATCACTAGTTACATCGGAATAGCAGACATGAACCGGGACTCCCGCAAGCACAGGGGGCATGTGATCACCTTACCTCTAAGCTCCTCACAATCCCACCCTGTTAATTCCCAAGCCTCATCTCAGCTCTGGCCACCATAACAGGAGAGCGCAGCCGGGGCGTAAGCAATAGACACTTGTCTCTCGAGCCTCCGGAGGCTGGGACCTCGAGGTCAGGGTGCACACATGCTCGGGTGTGGGGATGGCTGCCCTCTCGCTATGTCCTCCCATGGAGGACGGGAGGGGAGGGGGGTCTCTGGGGTTTCTTCCTGCAAGGGTGCTAATGCCATCACGGCCCCCCCTCCCCCCGACCTCCTCTAGATCTGGTGCCTCCCAAGCCTCGTTCCAAATGCCGTCATGGGGGGAGTTTGGGCTTCGGTGTTTGCACTGAGGGGACACCACTCAGCCCTCAGCCCTTCTCCCCTTCCTCTCGCCCCTGACCCCACTCTGCCTCCTCAGCTCCGGTCACACGGCCTCCGTCCCCTGCAGGGGGCCAGCCGGTGCTGCTGGCGTCCAGGACGAGCCATCCTGCCATGATCTCTCTCTCTCCTGGCGAGCCCTGCCAACTTTGCTTCCTTTTTCTGCCTCCCCTCCCCACTCAATGGTGTCCCCAACACGCCCTTGGTCTTTATTTTTCCTACAGCCGTCATCACCGCTAGAACACGAGGTCCAGCCTGCGACAGTTGACTTTTGTGTATTTCTTTCTTGCTGGACCTCCATGGGGGAACAATGTCCAGAGCCATATAGCTGCTCAGAACATATTTATCAAGGGAGAAAGTTAACAGATGAACAAATAGGCCATGTTCAGGTCATACAGGGATCTCGGAGGTTACCGCTATCTGTGTCACAGCAGATGTAGGGCAGTATTGTCAGCGTCCATGCACAGGGCAGGGAAGGAGCTAAGTGTGGGGAAGAAAGAGACACAGGAAGTAGAAGACTTGATTTTCCTACAGCTTCAGTAAACCCTGAGTTCCGCTATTACCAGGAGAGCTTTAAAGAAAATGAGACATGTTGTTTGTGATCATCTTTTTTCTTCTTCTAATTATGTATAGGGAAATATCTCCATGTTAATACATAAATCTAAAGCAGCACTTTAAACAGAGCGTGACTGCATATTAATTCATTTTTCCTCTTCCCTCTTCTCCACACATGCATACTTTGTTATAAATAGTCCTGAACACATACACACAAAAATAAAATTCAAATATGTCTGCAATAACAGCAAATATTTCCAGCCTTTCTCTCCACCTCATCCCCAGTTCAGAGTCTTAGTTTGTTCCCTGAGTACTATTGTGGGCATTTTGTTCCTCTGGGCAAAATTATAGATGGATTTTACTTGGGAATAAAGATGAGAAATCAGAAAGCAACCTCACATCGGGCTTATTCCAAGAATTTAATGTTAGAAGCTCAGTAATTGTACCTACTATGTTAAGAGACTAATGGGAAAAAAAGTGCTAGATTATTCATTTATTTTTCCATTAATATATATGGTATTTGTTTTACAAAACGAAAATCCATTAGCTAAAAATTGACAATATCACATTAGCCAACAAACTCACTGATATCCAGGAGCTCTCTCCTTTACATTAACTGCAGAAATAAACAAAACTCTCCAGTGAAATGTGAATTCTTACAATGCCTGCAGGTTGGATATCACAGCTCTCGATAAGGACCTAACCACACAGTTGGAAAATGTAGTAAATTTTAGGTAGGCTTTGGGGCAGAGCCAAAGAAGCCTGGTTACGTTTAGGTTGGAAGGTCATTGCTCCTTTCAAGGGACACTTAAACAGTGTTCTAGAAAGTCTCAAAAAGTATAGTTCTATAACAAAATACAACTTTGAGGGCCAGGTCTGGAACCTCCATGTGGGCACCTCTGTCCCAGCTGTGGTTGCCTCCAGACAACTAGAATTGCATCTGGAATGGGGAGCCTGGGGGCTCAGTCGGTTGAGCATCCGACTTTGGCTCAGGTCATGATCTTGCAGTTTGTGGGTTGGAGCCCCACATTGGGCTCTATGCTGACAGTTCAGAGCCTGGAGCCTGTTTTGGATTCTGTGTCTCCCTCTCTCTGCCCCTCCTCTCTTTCTCTCTCTTTCTGTCTCTCGAAAATAAATAAACATTAAAAAAAAAAAAAAAGAATTGCATCTGGAACATGGAATCCTGTTAGGACGCATGTTGACTTCATGATAAAGTTGGGGCTGTCAGTGAACTTTGTGCTCAAGCGTTATTTTCTATGATTATGGTGTCAGGACACCTGTCAGGAATCTGTATTTACATTTCACAGTGCTCTGGACGGATTTTCCAGTAGGCAGAGAAAGTCCATTCTTTTGGGCAGAAAGCATAGCGGAGTTTATCCACAGCCAGGCCTCACTGCCGATGTTCATGTCAGCCCGAGTCCTCTGTGTAATATTTGCTTCTCAGACAGAACAACAGACTTACAAAGGCTATCATGCAGCTGCTTCCCTCGAAAGAATGATCTTAAAGCGTCAGGGTTTCAGAGACCTCAGGGACAAGAAACGATAATGACAGGAATGGCTGTTGAAAAAGGTGTGACAAACCTCCCCACATTTTTAACGTAAGTTTCATTACATTTACATATGTCCCCTGAAATCCTGAAACTACGTAACCAGCAGT
The DNA here is from genome assembly GCA_017311185.1 of Proteles cristata cristata. Taxonomy (NCBI): domain Eukaryota; kingdom Metazoa; phylum Chordata; class Mammalia; order Carnivora; family Hyaenidae; genus Proteles; species Proteles cristata. Next base: position 74,985 of record JAESUZ010003197.1, read on the forward strand.
GACCACAGCGTTTCAAATATTTAATGAGACCTATAATGTTAACAGCCTCATCACACCCTCTGCTTCCCTTCTCTGGCTGTTTGTCCTTGAATGCAGAACTAGTCGTGTGCTCGCTTTTTAAAGAGATAGTAACACGTGAATACAAGTGTAAACTACTAGTTTCTCTTCGTTGGATGGATAAAACTACTGGCTACCCCATCTGAGCTGCCACTTTATATGGGGAACTGCAGCTCATTGGAGAATATTCTTAAAAGTTCACCAACTTAACTACTTACTTTCTAACAGCTCTACCCAATAACACATGAGTTTTTAAAATTTAAGGCATAATTTGCATTCAGTGAAAGTCACCCTTCGTAGTGCACGTTTCTGAGAGTCTGGGTAAATGCCTTTCGCTGATGGATGGTATCCACCGTACGGACACCGCAGGGAACCATGTCTTTGTGGTGCGTGTCAGTCTTCAGATTCTACAGCCATATCTTAAAACCATGTTGAATCAAATAAGACTTTTCAGGAAACATCTGCTCTTCATAAGGAGACTGAGGAACAGGTGATTCCTGCCCAGGCCACATTAGCATTCTCCTCTGGCCTCTAAACATGGTGCCAGCATCCCTGGGGTCCTGACGTGTGAGGACAGCGTGTCGTCCCTGGGAGCCGTGTCACCCGATGGCACTGTTTGCACCCAGTAGGTTGACTTTGAGAATGACCCTTAACGTGCCAATGTGCACATCAGATCTGTGGGTGTGCTGTTCTTCGGCGGGGCAGGCAAGCCTGAGGTTGGCAGAGCTCCGACTGACAATGTACACATTTTGGAGCATTTAGGGAAAAGGAGCATCACAGCAGGTCAGGAAGAGAGAGTGTTGGAATATTCCACCTCCTCGATAGTGCAGCTTCCACGCTTATTTGCGTCTCAGACATGTGCACTGACATCCACTTGAACGGATTCTTGCGGATACAATGGTATCGTCTCCCTCCTGCCGCCAGTCGTGGGGAGGCTCCCTCCTAAGGTCTCAGTCTCCTCCAGGCTGGAATGTGCCCCGCTTGGGGCAGGCTCCGGAGACACATACCTTTATTTTGGGGGCTGAATGCCCATTCCTGAGGGGACACATATCCAGGGCCAGCTTAGGGTACATACAGAGGGGGAGGCTGATTGTGTGAAAAACTCTTCTCTTCTTTGAGAAGGTCAGGGTCCTCTCTCTTTTTTCCTCTATAAAAACCTGTAGAACATAAAAGGCATTTGATCGTGTGTCTGAGCCATATGATAAATGTTCTATGTCACAATGGCACTATTCTCATTTCTCGATGAATCAAATATTTAAGATCATCTTTAAACCTGATTTGAGAGGTAAACACATGAATGTCTCTTGCACTTGCTCTCTCCTTTGTGCAATTTCAAAACCTGTGGCATAGACAGCCTGCTGCTTATAAGGGTGATTAATAAGCATGCATTGTCTGAGGCTGAAAATGCCACGTCAAAAATTACAGTGACTTTATCATGAAGCCATATTTTTCTCCTGTGATAAGCTTTTCCCCTTGTGAGAAGGTACTCATCTGCTCTTATAAAAACTTATTTGTATGTACAGCCCCACATTTAAAGTCAAGTATCCCCGTTAAGTATATGCATATTTGCAAGTATGATGTATTTTATTAAGATGAGTTTTATGGAAGAAATAAATCTAGCATAGAAATGTGAAGACTAATATGATTTACATGTTATATATCCCAAATGTATACATTAAAATCTGTCACATAAATGATATTTGCTTAAGGATGTTGTAACGGTAATAATAATAGGATAATAAGCATGATGGTGTCATTCCATTCCTGTTAGCAATTGTGTTCCCCACTGGAAGACTTTTACGTTATTTTTCATAAGAAAACAAAACAAAACAGAAAGATACACCCAAAGCTCTAACGTTATTTCTCAATATCCCCTCAATAAGTAATGATGAAGTTGTCACTCGGTATCTTTACTTGTCCTCATAAAGAGTGGCCACTCTCTAAAGCCAAAGAGGAGAAAAAATGACAGTTGGCTCTGAGATCAAAATTCAGTTTCTGAGGTGAGTAGAAGCTGTCACATTTTCTAGAGAAAATAAGAAGTAAACTCTTCCATAGAGCGATGGCTTTGGAAGGACTGTTCTAAGACCCTTTTTTTTTTTTTTAAACAACTTTGTTCTCTGACAGTGAATCCCGTCTGAACAACATTATTTTCCGCCTTGTGAATGTGTCCCCGTTGCGATGTGGAAACTGGCTGGAAATAATATTTCATCCATTAGATAATGATTCCCAGACTGTAGCGTGCGCAGTAACCCCTGGGCAACCCCCGACAGAGGCTGCGGGCACCGCCTGGGTCTCCGCGGCTGAGGGTTGGGGAGCAGGTGCAGAGTCCACATTCCAGCAAGCACCCCGGCTGGGGTCCAGGTCTGCCCAGTCAGCACCGCTGGCCGCTGGCCGAGGCACTGGGCAATCCTCCATGCCCAATGCATTAAGCACTCACCACCCTGTCTTGAAAGGCTCTGTCCCTTCTCCTGCACGAGACTGTGACACCTGAGGGCAGGTGTCTTTTGTGCTAGCATCCAGCCCCAAGCTAGTGCAGGGCTCACAGGTGCTAACAGCATTCGTGCTGGTTTCATGGGAAGAAGTTTGGAAGAGGAGGTCTTAGTAACCGTGATTCTTGTGGACATGGCCTGACTGGTTTTAAAGAATGCATAATAATTAAGCAGAAACCCATTTGTTGGGGGAATTAAAATATGTCCCCACGAAAATCTGAGTTGCTTTGAAAATGTTAAAAAAAAATAGAGTAAGACAATCGAAGGTTATATTAGGCATAATACCTTCATGCAAGGAGCACATAAACAAGGTGGCAATGTCTGCTAAATTCCATCAGTGGAGGTACCTAATGCCGTTGACTGCAGGATCTAAATTAAATGCTGTTTTCTCTTCCTCTGGGCCAAAATTACCTGTTCCTTGTGCTTTGGAACCTCAATAAAATAATTCGCTAATGTTACATTCTACTTTCATATTAGCATACTATGGAAACCAAGCACTCACCACATTCCTTAAGCAAACGATAAAGCAATTCTTACATCGGGTGCATTTATTTTCATAGAAACGCGTTATTGACAGGAAACGGCTGGGGTAGAAAATGCCATTCTGGACTTAGTAGATGGCTGGGTTGATAGCACCCGGATTTGGAGAGGTGGGGAGACTGATAAAAGTTTCAAGCCCAGATTTGAGTAAATAACACAGAGCATGAAAGTTAGAGAAATAATAAGTCATCTTCTGTGGGGCTTTGGGGTCAACACGGATGAAAGGGACGAAATAGCAGCTCTGCGCTCCCTGCTCAATTCCTGTCCTGCTCCTCCAAGGCGGAGGAGGAGGGCGGCCATCCTGCCGTGGCGGGCGGGGGATGATGCCCAGACCCGCAGGTGTTCTCTGCATTGACCCCAGAGCTCCAAGGTCATGCAAAGAACATGGAAATACGAGGTAAGCAGCTCTGTTGTTTTTATTCCATAGAATCGTTTACCTACCTGTGTGTTTTTTCCCGTCTTTATTGAGGTATAATTGACAGATAAGATCATAGGTATATGGAAACCTTCTCATTTACTAACAGGATTTCCCACAGAGGATTCTGGCTCCCAATGGAAGACATTGGCTCTGTCTTCTCAGATCACTCACATGCAGAACAGACAATCACACTGCCGTGCGCTCAGAGGCCCCGGCTGCCCGTCCCCTTCTCCCCTTCATCTCCGCGCCTCATTCCCTGGCAGGGACCACCCAGTGCAGCCTAACAAAGATCCCCATCCCATCGCCTCATGTCCTGGCTTCACGCTGTTCTCAGGATTAATTATCCACAAACATTCTTCTCTCTGTTCCTTAAGAATCACTTGCTCTTGTTTGCAGAGGGAAGTCCTCATGGTTAGTGAGCCCCACAATACGGTTCGTAATCCCAGATAACACTCCAGGCCGGTGACGTGGACCCCCCTCACGTGTTTGCACACTTTTTTCCACACGTTCCGTCCTTCCATCTGGAATAACTTTCTTAGCTATTCTTTCCCCCCACCCTCCAAATAATCTTTGGGAACTAAAAGCCCTCTCCTCCTCCATCTCCATCTGAACAATGACTCGCAGGCATAGCCTGAACAAGGAGGAAACATAACACACCTGCTAAGAGTCTTGTAGAAGTAAAGATAATCCTCATTTATTTTCGAAGGTATTCTCTTCCCGACCTTCCTTTGTTATAAATAGTATTTAAATATTATGGTATTTGTTATGCATCGAGTTCATCATTATTATGGTCTTATTTACCACGAGCCTTATCACTGAGTGTGATGCTCCGTTGTGGGGTTCAGAAGTCAATTATTATTAAATAATTAAGAGCAATTAATGGCAGCACGTGGGTGGCTCTGTCGGTTAAGCATCCGACTTCGGCTCAGGTTATGATCTCATTGTCTGTGAGTTGGAGCCCCGCATCAGGCTCTGTGCCTGGAGCCTGCTTCAGATTCTGTGTCTCCCTCTCTCTGCCCCTCCCATACTCTCTCTCTGAATCTCTCTCAAAAATAAGCATTATGTTTTTTAAAGGAGTAATTAATGGATTTAATGAAGAGGTGACCCAGCTGGCAATGCTATGGAGTTTTCCTTGCTGTCTGGCCTGCAGGCCAGAGGTGAGGATGCTGCTGTGGTCCCCACCCAGTCTGGTGGTGCAAGATTTCCTTTCACCCTTCATTTTGGGAGAGTAGATTCCACAGCACACTGCAAAGACCCGGACTTATTATCCCCAAATACCATTTGAAAATAAGTGCTCAGCACTGTGGAGTCATTAAATACACACAATTGGAATATTGAGCTTATAATCTATGAGAATGACTTGGAATATATCGCCTCATTATTTTATTTTATAGCCAAAGACATAACTTGCATTATGTTTCAGTGAACAATGAGCATCAAACCCTGACAAAATTACCTCATTTCTTTTTATGCTTTCTCAATATAGGCAAACGCATTGCAAACTCTAATTTACTCTGACCCAGAAATTGCTCTGTGGTGGATTTCTGCAGGCCCTGGTGTGCGGGAAACAGGAAGTCATTCAGCGTAGGATTATTTTTTCTGACTTTTTGTCAAATTATTGCTTATATTCCCTCAAGTTGAAATAGAGTCACATTAGCTGACCTGGGCAGTGTCCGCGTGGCCTTCCCGAAAGAGGAGTCTCTGCCCACGTAGGTCAAGGCTGCTGGAGACACAGCTCTCAGTGGTATTAACAGTTAACCACGAAAGTAGTGGTACCTCGGTCATGATCTGATCCTAGTCTCTGGATCTTTCCGCGGCACGGTGTATGGCCTGCAGCTGGTGACAGGGGCTGTGCGAGCCGGCGACACTGGGACCGGGCCGCAGGAATGACCGTTAGCCGCTGGCGGGAGCACCCGCCGCGTCTATTGAGCAGCATCTGCAGGTCGAGCTCTGTTCCCTGACGGTGGAGCTCCCGGCGGGGACCCCGCGCTGGCACCTTTTAGTGAACTGCGGAGCGGACAGGCCCGGCCTCTCTGGCTCCCGCGGGGACCCACCTGGAGGGCTCGTTGTGGGTGAGGGAGGCTGGGCCCAGGGAGGGAGGACGTGCCGCGGCCGCCGCCTGTGTGATGCTCCCAGCAGGAGGGGTCAGGCTGACAGTGGCTCCCGGGGGGGCTCCGCGGGGCCCGGCAGTTTCCTGTGCCCCCACCAGCAGGGGGCATGAGGGTCTGTATGTTTGCAGGGCCCACTGAGTCGTACACGGAATGTGCATGCCCTTTGCTCTGTGTGTGTGATACCCTCGGCGGCTTTAAAGAGAAGCCGGGAAAGACCGATCTGAAAAGAAACAGCTCATAAATACCCCACGCTCTCCAACACACACGGCCACCAGCCAGGGGCCTGGGGCCACCTGTCTGTCCTCGGCTTCTCTCGAATTACTGTAATCCTTCTAGAGGTTTCCATGTGGCCCACACAAGAACAACACATATTCTCCCAGTGAGGTTCTTAAATTATGCTCCTGTGGAGCCTGGATTTCTGGCTGGTGGATGGAGGGTGTCTTCCTGCTGAAATTGAATAATAGCTTTCCCTCCCCATTTTGCAGAACATTTCATACATGATATGTTCTCCATTTGGTGTGTTCTCTTTGTAAAAATGTCCTCAAATCCGTGTTATTTACTATCACCTTTATTTCATTGAGCTTTTACCACAAACAGGCTTGGTGAGGAAATAGCAACTTTGTATTCGAGGGAAACATGTAAACTGCCGGCTGTCATGTCACTTTGGGGTAAATGCTGTGGTCGCACAGCCACGTGACCAGGCGCACCAGCGACCACAGCCACGTGGGAGGTTGTGGCAGCTGCGGGTTGCCGTTTTCGGGACCCCTGAGTCTGGAGATGGGGGCCCCAGGAGGATGGAGACGTCTTCTCCCTGGAAGCGGGAAAAAGAAGAGTCAGATGTGGATTCCAGTCCAGCGCGAGCAGATCTGTTCCACCCCCGCAACCAGTGAGCAGTGACCTGAGCCCCGGGCCTGCAGCTGCACCCCGACGCTGGGTGTCACCCCAACACGTCCCACGTGGCTCGGAGGTGAGGGCGCTCCAGTGGGTGAGGCCACAGGCAGCCTGGTTTCGTTACCTTGAACTTTTCCGGATACCCCACTATTCACTATTCACTATTTTCCAACAGTCACATACTAGCTCCACTTTATAGACCGGAGGACTTTCGAGAATAAACAAGCCGTCAGACTAAACACATGTATTTAGTTTGGGGTCAAATAAGCCTCAAACCTAAAACCTTTGACCACAACCCTAAGATTTTCTTCTTGAGGTTTAATACCTAAACTGTATTTGGTTCCGTCTTACTTTCCTTTGTTCTTCTTATTTATTCTTTCTATTTATCCTGTCTATTCTTTATAAATATTTCTTATTTATTTTTTCTATATTTTTTAAAATTAAGGCTTTATATTTTTAGAGCAGTTATAGGCTCACAGTAAAACTGAGGGGATTTAAGATTTGTCACATACCCTCACCCCCAGGTATAGCTTCCCCCACCGTCAGTAACTCTCACCGGACACTACAGTCGTTATGGCTCACGGGCCCATGGTGTCCCAGCGTCCTCCCCGAAAATCCATGGTTATACGAGGGTCACTCTGTCTTGTACATTCTGTGGGTTTGGACAAGCGTATATGGGCACGTATCTACCGCCATGGCATCATCCGGAGTATTTTCTCGGCTCCAAAAATCCTGTGCTCACCTGTTCATCCCTCCCCCTGGCAGCCACTGATCCTGTATGGTCTCCGTAGCTTTGCCTGTTCCAGAATGCCATAGAATTAGAATCATGCAATATGTAGTCTTTTCATCCCTAAGATTTTTAATCCATTCTTTAAAGAGAAAAAATGTTCAGTGAACAACTCCTTTGTTCCATGCCCATACCTGGCACTGAGCATAATGCCTTGAATCAGGCTGACCACGATCCCTCCCGCCCTGAATTTGAGGACATTAGATTACAGCATTTAATGGTTTTACCAAAGGAGTTTTGCCCCGGGAGATGGGTAGGCCTGGGCGCTCCTGTCTTGCTTGTCTGGCTCTTAGAGACAAGAATTTCTTTACCATGACACTCACAGAAACACACACGGGCTGGCATCAGGGCTCAGGGCCTGCAGTGGTGAACTGGAGACACAGAGACGGAGGCCAGGACGGGCCGGGGGGGTAGGGACAGAGCCACCATCACGGGGAGGGGGGGTGAGGGGGCGCAGTAGCGCTGTGTCTGCCGGGCCTGGGGCTGCGGGAGGGACCGAAATCTTATCTCAGAGACCTTCTATATTTACAGATAACAGTCCCCCCAAAAGGCTGGTAATTAAAAATCCAAAGCATGCTGTTCACAAAAGGAGCCTTGAGATTTTGCAAACGATTTTTAATTTTGGGTCTAGGTGAGTAAAAACTCAGATGAAAGGTCCGTGCTAAGGTGACTTCAAAGTAGCTGTCTTCTCTTTTGAAGAGGAAAACAGTTATCAAATCCCCTTATTGATACCATCAGCCTCGCCTGCACCTGGCTCTTCGCTCTTATCAGATAATGTGCCTGCCGCTCGCCGGCCCCAGAGCTTTGCGAGGCTGGCGCTCCACACCCCAGTCCCCCCCACCAGTATCTCCGCCCAGTCTGCGCTGTGGAGGGGGGACCGTGGAGTGAGGCCAGCGGCCCTGCAAGGACGACCGATTGCCACTTCTCACAGCCGAGGTGCATGTTTGGCCACGGAAGATAATCGTGTGCCACCCACGGGCCGCGGCGACATAGCCTTCACGCTGAGCCAGTGCAGATTTTATTTCCGAGAATGGAAAGTTTGCATCAAACCTGGTAAATGTCACTTAGATATTTGAGTCAGATAGTTGAGTTCCTGACTTTTTTTTTTACTGTGAAGACTCATTTTTTAAATAAACTTTTTATTTTTTATTATTTTTTAAAGTTTATTTATTTATTTATTCAGAGAAAGGAGACAGAGACTCCCAAGCAGGCTTCGCACTGTCAGTATGTAGTCCCATGGTCGAACTCACGAACCGTGAGATCATGACCTGAGTAGACATCAAGAGTCAGACGCTTAGCCCCCCAGGCGCCCCTAAGGAAACTTTTGAAAGTCAGTTTGCATCCATTAGTGATTTCAATGTCCCCAGCAGTTACGTGAGTCCTGGTGAACGTTACGCTCTGTAGGGAGCTTGGCCCAAGGTTTGCTCGAACACATCGGGGTCACCAGAAACCGCGCATATCCCTTCCTTAGTAAATAGACACACACTCGTGTACTTGCTGGCGTCTGATGGCCTCATCCTGGAGGGCCATTTGAGGCCATCCGTGGTCTGGTGTAGACAGGGGCAGTCCAGCATGTGCGAGGAAGAAGCCGTCTGGTTCCAGTGTCACTGCTCCAGACGCCGTCCCACGACCCCGCTGGCTGACTTAGCTCCTCTGTGGAGACCTTCTCAGTGGTGGGAACAGGCAGGATGAGAGGATGTCTACTCTAAGGAAGCATCCCAGCCCATGTTAAACCTTCAGTAACGATGGGAAACATCCCTTTAATTCTCAAAGAAATGTCCCTTTATATAGTCCTTTCCATCTAAAACTATGTAATTATTTCCCAAAATTATTTTGGCTCTTGCCATTCATTTGTTTTTCCATTTCGACTTTAGAATAGGCTTGCCAATATATTCCTAAAGGCCCGCTGGCATTTTGATGGCTCTTAGGTTGAATCTGTATGTTAAATGGGGGAGAATTGACATATTAGCAATATTAATTCCTTCAGTAATAAGCATGGTGTATATCTCCATTGAATGAAGTCTTCTTTGATCTATTTCATCAGCATTTTGTAGATTTTAGCACGTAGACCTTGTCCATGTTTTCTCAGGATTATACCAAAACACTCTATTTATTGGTTGCTATGGCAAATATGATGTTTCGTGCCAGGCTTTCATTTCTAGCATGTAGAAATGCAAGTGATCTTATATAGACCTTGTATGACTTTATTTTGTGCTGGGAGCCACACTGGCCTCACTGGACGACAGTCACAGCGAGGTAACGGGAGTGTGTGCACAGCTCCTGCCATGAGAAATGAAAACTGGGATCTCCTTCTGCTACTACTGGCTCATGTTGGAAATGAGCCTGCTGGTCTTGACCAGGTCTCGCAATATTCCAAATCAGACCAATATTCCCCACACAGATTCCTCATAAGGAAAAACATATTCCTACCTTTTCAAAACAGATTTTAGATGAAAGCACTGTGGATGGTGGTCAAAAGGCTCTTCCTATGGGCCTTGCAGACCCAAGACTTAGATAATAAAGGGGGTTAAGAACACAGGAGTTACAATCGAGCCTGGGCCCGAGACAAAGAGCCTAATTTAGAGTTAAGGACAGATATCCACACCACCCAATTGTTTCTGCTTAGAGCACTGACCCCCAAGGCATCTTTGTTGATCAGTATTCAGATTGACTTATTCTGGTCTTGAATATGCTGATTGTACCACATTAAGGAACCTATTGAGGAACTTCTTCTTTTGTGATTATGGGAGCAAACATTGTGTTTCCTGAAAGACCTGTCTTTCTTAATACTTCTCCTTAAGCAAACAAGCTATTGACCCCTGCTCACCAAGAACTAACTTCACCCTTTTTATGCTAAAAACATTGTCTTGTATGCTAAAGATACCTTCCTTCCCCATAGAATAAGCTTCTAAATCACCTACCTCAGTCACTATTGATAAAGGTTATGCAGGAGTCTTCTATAAATCTATGTTCTGGGAAATTCTTACATATCAAAGAAATTTGTCATCAGAAATCATTGTCTAAGGCAAATGCCACTTCTGTGCCATCCCCCAAACACTTAATTATAAAAGAAAGTTGAGCCTCAGTCAGAGCAGAGATGCTGCCTGGGGACCAGAAAGATTCTCGGAGCCTCTCTCATCCCTCCCTCGCCCACACCATCCATCCTTCAGGGACCCCTGGACCCAGCCGGAATGGGCCTCTGGCAATTCTGTAATACTGTGAAATTTACTCACTATTTCTAGAAGAGTTGTCTTTTTCAAAGATTCTTTTGGAACTTTTAGGTAGATAACCATGCTTCTATAAATAGACTTCTGATTTACAGCACGATTTCACGTTGAATTACTGGTGAGAGAGGAAGTCCTTGGCTGGTATTCAGTACCGTGGGCAATCACTCAGGCTTCCGTCATTAATTATAATGCTGGTTGTATGTTTTTCACAGGTGCCACTCAGTACATTGAATGGAGACTTTTATCTCTTCCTAATTTACTGAGAATTTATATCGTGAAGATTATATATATATATATAATTTTTTTTTTTGGTCAAAGGCTTTTCCTGAATCTAATGTGAGTCATGTCATTGATATGGAGAATTCCTCTGATTGATATGCTGATATTTAACTGGCCTTAAACTCCTGGGATAAACATCCACATTCGACAAATAGGTAGAATCCTCTTCTTCCTTTGCTGGATTCGCGTTGCTGATATTTAGTTGAATGGAGAACAGTTGATATTGTTCTTTAGTTGGCTTATCTTGTATTAACTTTGTCTGGATTCCGTACTGAGCAACGGTGGTGTGGTTTTCTGTACTCCATTTGTTTCTCATTTCGTGGGAAAGGCTATGTAGACACACTAACAATTCTTCACCAGTGATACCATGTGACCCAGAGTTTTCTTTATCAGAAGACATACAACTATGAAATCAAGTTCTGTGACAGATCCAGGACCACGTTGGTAACCTGTCTCTTCCTGAATGCATTTCGCTAGTTGTGTCTTTCAAGGCGTTGGTCAATTTCATCTGCGCTGTCAAATTTCTAGGCTTATTTTTCCTTTGTATCCATTATATCTGCAGGTCTGTTTTCCTGATTCATTCTCACCTCGGGAGGGCACACCTTCCTGGCCTGCGGATCTCCAGGCTCCTTGGCGCCTCCGCCCTCCTGGTAGTGAAGGTCTGACTCCAGCGGGTATGTCTGCTCGTCTTCCTGGGCCTGACGTGAATTTCCCCTGTTCCGTTACCCTAGCTGAAATGGGGTTTCCTCACTGTCCTGAAAGTGGTCAAGTTCATATCCATAGATTATAGATTTTTGCAAAGATTCTTTGGGAACTCTTACGTAGATAATCATGCTTAAAGATTATAGATTCTTGTCCACAGAGGAGAGAGAGAAAAGTGTCAGACAGGTTTTCATAACCTGCCTACAGTGAGGAGCTGTTCCTGTCTGCAGATCTACAGCATAGGGTTGACTTCCTCAACTCCCTTACCATTTTTTTTAAATGTTTTATTTATTTCTAGGAGAGAGAGAGAGAGAGAGAGCATGAGCAGGGAGGGTCAGAGAGAGGGGGAATCACAGACTGAAACAGGCTCCAGGCTCTGAGCTGGCAGTCAGCACAGAGCCCGACGCGGGGCCCGAACCCACGAACTGCGAGATCATGACCCAAGCGAAAGTCGGACGCTTAACCGACTAAGCCACCCAGGCGCCCCTCCCTTACCATTTTTAAGGAGGTTTGCTGGTTTGGCTCTAGAGGGACAAGCTTGTAAGATGATGAACATGTCTTTCAAAATCTTAATTTCTTTATTGTAAAAAGATACTGAAAGGATTGTTATAAGTAATAAAGAAGTGAAAGCTGTATTAATTTCAGTGTTAACAATGACTATCAAGGGGCGTCTGGCTGGCTCAGTTGGTTAAGCATCTGACTCTTGATTTTGGCTCAGGTCTTGATCTCCGGGTTTGTGAGTTCGAGCCGCATGTTGGAGTCTGCTGACAATGTGGAGTCTGCTTAGGCTTTCTCTTTCCCCCTCTTTCACTCCTGTGGTATCTCTCTCTCTCTCTCTCTCTCTCAAAATAAATAAATAAACTTAAAAAACCAGTGACAGTCAATTTGGTGACTACCGAATATATATTTAGGCTTTCCTCTGGCTAGACACTGTGCAAGGTCCTTTACATAACATCTAGTGTTAAAACAACACAATGAAATAGGTGACATTATTGTTATTTTCTATTCTTCTAATTTAGAAAATTAAAGCCCAGAGTCTTAGTTTCACCAGGTCACAAAACCAAAATAAAGAAAGCATTGTTAAGTATTACTTTTGTTCATGTAGGGCACATTCAATGTGTTTATGCAGCGTAATAATAGTCTGGGTGCCTGCATACAAAATAGCTTTGTCTAATGTACATTATACCTTTCCTACGGTAAAACGGTTCAAAGTAGGTTCATACGCTCATGGATGAGTCCAAGGGCACTTCCATTATTGTAGTAGAAAGCTCCTAATTATAATAATCTTCTAGATAGAGATTTCCAAGGAATGATAGCCAAGAATGCCATTATTTTGGGATACCAATAAAATTCATTATTCTGCAGATAATGAATATGCGGTTTCCCCAAGATAATAAGTTTAATCACAATGAGATACTAGTTAAAATATTATGATAACATCCTGAACACAAGTTTCTTAAAATTACATTAAGTTATTAATGAGATCTAAGTTTTCATTAAAAGAAACACACTAAATAAATGTTACACCTTAGTTATTGGAACTGTAATAATTTAACAAAAAAAGAGTTTATATTTCAGTATTTATGGTACTGAGAGGGTGTACTCTTTGAGTGTTACAGTGACAATTATATTTTCTATAACTCAAATGTGCAAGTAATTTATGAGAGAAGCCTAGAGACCAAACCCAGCTTATTCAAAACAAACAACTTAATTAGGGGCCAGTAATATTTTACTGTAATTGGCATATAAACACCCCCCTGACAAATGTTGACTTTTATCATTTTGATCACAAGATAAATTAACTGGTGATTAATTAGCTTAGTTACTTCCTTACTTCCTGGCACAATTGAAGGGAAGGGCTCTGATTTGCTTACTTTTAAGGAGAGAATGGGGTTTCCTCAGTAACTCAAAATATATACTTAGGTGAATCAACAACCTGCTTTCCGACTTATGTGTCAGGTGTTCCGTTCCAACCCAAGAGAAGATTTGCAGGGCGTGAAATGTCATGAACAGTCACAGGATGCACCTTGGAAAGGTTACTGCTGTGTGACCAAGAGCAGCCAGCCTGTCAGGGACGCCTGGGGAGCTCAGTGGGTTAAGCATCCGACTCTTGGGTTCGGCTCAGGTCATGATCTCACGGTTCCTGAGTTCAAGCCCTGTGTCAGGCTCCATGCTGACAGTGCAGAGCCTGCTTGGGATTCTCTCTCACTCTGTCCCTGTCCCTCCCTCGCTTGTGTGCTCTCTCCCTGTCTCTCAAAATGAATAAATAAACTTAAAAAAATATAGCCAGCATATTCGAACAAAACTCTAACTGCAAGGCCAGATGTCTTCACACGAATTGGTTTTGACAAGTACCTTGAAGCAACACAATCAGAGCAGCATGGGAGTGCTGACATCCGGGCGCAGGGCTCAGCAGTTCAGAACACAAAGCCTGGAAATGGACCCGCACGGTATGGGGTGTAGTCAACTGACCTCTGACCTTCACAGGCGAGCAAAAGCACTTTAATGGAGAAAAGGTGGAGTTTTTAACAAATGGCATTAGAATAACATATATAAGAAAACAAAAAGAACCAAGGCACGGAACTTTCTTAAAAATTAAAGTAAACCCAAGATCAAAATATAAAACACAAAATTATAAAAGTTGTAAAAGAAAATATAAAAGAAAATCTATGTGAATTTGAATCTAGTGGTACATTTTTAGATATATCACCAAAAGCTCAACCTAGGAAAGAAAACTGATAATTTGTAATATATCTTAATTAAAAATGTCACCATTGTGGAAGTCACTGTCAGAAAATGGAAAGACAGCAGCAGACTTGGAGAAAATATTTGCCAAAGAAAAATCTGATGAAGGACATATGTTCAAATGATACAGGTAACTGCTAAGCTTTACCTGTAATATGACAAACAATCCAATCAAAAATAAGCAAGCTCTTCTTACTAAAGAAGATGTAAAGATGAACAATAAGTGTATGAAAAGATGCTTAACATTACTTGTAATTAGGAAATACCAAATTTTTTTTTAGAGTTTTTGTTTTCACTCCAGTTAGTTAACATATAGTGTTATATTCGTTTCAGGTGTATAGTGTAGTAACTCAGCACTTCCATACATCATCACCCTGCACTGAGGGAATACCAAATTAAAACCACAATGGCATATATATTAGAAAGGTCATTATATATGCCTATATATAATGCAAACTCTTGGCCAGGGTATGTAAGGCTCACTGCTGGTGGGAATGCAAAATGGTGCGATGACTTTGGTAGAGAGGCTGGCGGTTTCTTATAAAGCTAAGCATAGTCTTATATGATCCATGACTCATGCTCGTAGGGGTCTGCCCAGCTGGTTTGAAAACTTATATCCACATAAAACCCTGCACATTAATGTTTACTGAAGCTTTATTCATAAGAGCCCTAAACAGGAAGCAGGCAAAATTCAATCGGTGAGTTGATTTCAAGCTGTGTTACGTCTATATGATGGATATAATTCAGTGATAAAAAGAAATGAGCTAGCAAGCCACGAAGAGAAAATAATGAATCCTAAATGCCTATTTCCAGGTGAAAGAAGCCAGTCTTTAAAAAGACACATACTGATGTTTCCAATTATATGTCAGTCTAAAAGGTAAAACTGGGGGCACCTGGGTGGCTCAGTTGGTTGCATGTCCAACTTTTGGTGTTGGCTCAGATTATGATCTCAGGGGCACGGGATCCAGGCCTGTGTTCGGCTCTGCACTGAGTGTGGACCCTGCTTGAGATTCTCTCTCCCTCTCCCTCTGCCCCTTCCTGGCTCAGACACTCTCTCTCAAAAAACTTAAAAAAAAATAAAAGGTAAAATGATAGTGATGGTAAAAAATACCAGTGTTTGCAGGGGTTTTGAGAAAGGTCAGTGTTGAATAGGTGAAGCTGGAGGGAAAATCGTGGATGGCAACACTATTTTGCAGGTTGTTGTAATTATGAATTCAAGATGCCGAGCATTTGCCAAATTTCACAGAATGAAACTTCAGTACACAAAGAGTGAATTTTAGTGAATGCAAACAAAAAATCACTTAGGAAGGGGTGGAAAGACTATAGAATGTAGCAAATAAATTTAGATTTATTATAATGTATGAAACAACTTCGTGTTGGTGGGGGAAGTGGGTGTGGACTTGGTAGCTTTGGTAATGCATGGTGTTTGTAAGAGTGAAGGCAAAAGTGGCCATGCATAAATACTGCACTCTTTGACAGACTGAAGTTCTTTCCCATGAGGATAGAGACTAACAGCTCTGCAAACAGTACACACACAGGCTGGAACTGAATGTGAAATCCATGGATGGGAGAGGGTGGGAGCTAGGTTTCCACTGTTGGAGTGAGCTGTGTACAGGTAAGACAGAGGAGGAGGGCAGAGTGACCCATGCGCCAGTGGGTTAAAGTTGCACATGTCAGTATGAACTCTTGTTTAGCTTAGTGTAGATACAGATGCTTACATACCAAAATGTGTCCATACATGTGTGTATTTGGGGTTGTAGAAACACATATTTCCTTGCTTTGTCAGCTGAAAGCCCAGGAACATGCACACCCAGTAGCAGTGAGCACCCCAGCTCCCAAATCTTGGCCTCTAATACCATTCTCTAAAGAAAGGAACCAGGATCTAAGAAGAAATGGCTCCCACATGGGGAAGGAAGTACACGAGATGACGACGTCAGCTCTTTACCACTGCAGTCACCTTCCCGAACACATTGTCCTGGTCTAACCTTGGGAAGACCTCAGATGGGGGCACCTGGGTGTTCAGTTGGTTAAACATCCAGCTCACTCTCAGCTCAGGTCATGATCTCGCATGGGCCCCTCACTGGGCTCCATGCTGGCAGCATGGAGTCTGCTTAGATTTCTCTCTCATTCCCTCTCTCTTTCAAAATAAATAAATAAATTTTAATTGTTTTTAAAAAAAGGATGACCTCAGATAGATCCCAACACACTCCATAGAACACGTGGCCAGCACTCCTCAAAACTGTCAAGGTCATCCAAACCAAGGAATGTCTGAAAGACGGCCATGTGACTCGTAGATGTGGTGGTGACGTTTCTTAGTACATGGGGTAAGTATCCTGTGTTGGAGGCTCACTTTAGCAAAAATGGCTTGGCAATCTTTGTGTGCAAGGTGCTGTCTGCAAGCCGGAGACCCCTGGGGACTGGTGGTGTCACTCATCATGGGGCTGGGGGCCTGAGGACCAGGGCCGCCAATGGGTGAGTCCCAGCGCCAGGGCAGGAGGAGATCGGTGTTTCGGCTCAGATGCCCAGGCAGACGGTGGGGGGAGGGGTGGCAAATTCCTCCTCTCCCCCTGCTCTCTCCGGGGTGACAGTGGATAGGGGAGGGTCCCCGCATGGGGAAGGGAGTCTGCTTCACTGAGGCCACTGCCTCACCCTCTCAGACACACCGAGAATAAGGTTCAGCCAGGCATCTGCGCACCTCGTGATGTGGTCAGGTGGGCACAGAAAATGGACCATGTCTACACTTAACCCGCGGGCGTGTCGAGCTTCCTCACGCTGGTGCTGGCCAAGGTGAAGATGAAACAGCTCAGCTGTTGATCCGTAATGTGGCGCTTACAGTCGGAAACCTCCCTGGAGGCCCCCTGGGCTGTCGCCTCTCTGCTCCGGATGTCTACACTGACAGTTACCCTGGTTTAACTGGTTTCACAGCCAGCTTGGATGCCCGAGCACCAGGTTAGAAAAGGCCTCGTGAACAGCCTTCCCTGGCCGCCCCTGCACCTCACGTGTGCGGACGCTGCACAGCCGTGCGGAGAGGTCAGTGTCCCCCCCGCCCCCGCCCCCACCCCAGGGACGGCCTTGTGCTCTTTCTCTGGTTGAACTGTACCCTTTTCCCTTCTTGTCACCTTACGCCGAATAGACACCATGGAGTCCCTGGAGCCCGCGGAGCCCGCGCACAGCCCGCTGGAGGCCTGGCCTTACAGGGGTTCCTGGATGAGCCAGGAAAAACATGAACTGCGCCTTTATAAAAATGTATATTTAAAAACGGAGTTTTTAATTTTAATCAGCCTGCTTCTGTTCTGACTGAGGAGGGCTTAAATCTCTGAAGTGATTGGTCTTTTCTGAGTGTCGTGACAGGTATTTCGTTTTGTTTTCTTGCTTCGTGGGCCGTGTGTGTGGGCCCCTGGGTGGACAGGAGAGCAGCTTCCTGCCTTGCGCAGAGATGGCCCTCATCACGAAGGCACCGGGGTCCCTGCCGCAGCCAGACACCCCGGAGCAGGGGCCCAGAACCACACCGCGGCCCCCACCTCCTCCCGCGCCGGGCGCCGCTCACCGTGGCTGCTGAGTCAGTGCACGCGGGCCACCGGTCCCCACGCAGGAGACGTGCCCGCGGGCGCCGCTGGGGCGTATGCTTCGGAAGCCCATGTCTACAGGGTGTGTGAATCGCACACGGGATCCCTGGGGGCAGGCGGCCGCCAGTGAGGAGGAGGTGTCTCCCACCCCGGCCCCTCGCACATGAACTGCCCACGGATCTCACTGATAACTGTCCGGCCGCGTAAGCGCATCCATCCCCACAGACCAGACCGCAGAAGGGGCCGCCTGCGCTTTTCAGCGACATTTTGCGTCTTCTGTGTCAGAATATTGGAAATGCACCATCTCCTTGGGAGTTGACCAGGACATGCCCTCTGTCACCGTGAAGTCACACGGATACGCATCTTCCCTGCGGGGCGAGGCAGGGGCGAGGGCTCCGGTCCACATGCCTCGTCTCTCTTCCTCTTCCTTCTCCCTCGAGGCTCCTTGGGCATCTCCGTGGCGGGGGCACCACTCGGCCACGGGAGAGGCGGCAGGTGGCGAGCTGCGTGTCTCGGTGCCCCGTCTCCTTTCCCTCATGCACGCGCCTCGGGGCTGGACGGCTGCTCCCGTGGCCCAGATGGCCGTGCTGATGTGGCATCTCACTCCTCCGCCTCCGGCTCTCCCTTCCTCACCCCGCTGAGTGAGATTCTCGACTCATTGGACTCCCCCGTGTGCCTCTCGGCTCCCCCCCACCACTCTCCGGGCCACGCTGACCAAGCCCCACCCTGTAACACCCCCCACTCTGTGCCCCCGGCTGGAAAGCCCCCCGCGGTGCAGGGGTCTCCCATTCAATCCACAGTATTACATTCCAATTCTGCTCTGGCCACATAACCCATGACCTTCCTCTCGAGTCCAGGCATTTTCCAGCGTGTGCCACTGTTTACACCTTGCATATATTTTTTTCTTAATTTTATATTTTATTTATTTCTGAGATGGAGAGAGAGCACATGAGCAAGCAGGGGAGGGTCAGAGAGAGAGGGAGACACAGAATCAGAAACAGGCTCCAGGCTCTGAGCTGTCAGCACAGAGCCCGACGCGGGGCTCGAACCCACAAACTGCGAGATCATGACCTGAGCCGAAGCCAGATGCTTATCCAACTGAGCCACCCAGGTGCCCTACACCTTGCATACTTTAAGGCACAGATGTGCTTTGAGGAAGTTCACGTATGGCCTATTTGCGGAGGGTTAGGCCGCGCCTCGGGCTCTGATGGGAGCGTGCAGGGCTCCAGCGCAGAAAGCCCGGTGGGCAGAACGGTGTCATGAACGGATCTGTCCGCCACACCTGAGGAGACCTGAGCCAGGTGTCGACTCTACTTTACGGAGGATACAGTGACGTGGCCGTGCCTGGGGGCATATCGAGCCGAGCACCCACCGCGGTGGGAATACGATCTCCTTAACTGTAGTCCAAGACCACAGGGCGTTAAGCACGGGAATGTGTGGGGATATGAAGCCATTTGACCTGAGTTGTGAGCCCCTGCTGTTGATCCCTGGGGTCTTCTGCTGGACCAGGGCTCGGGGAGGAAGCTGCGTGTGGCTGGCGCTGCCTTTAAGCTGTTTGGCCAACGGTTTTCGGGCCGCTCCATCTCCGCTCGCTGCCTGAGGTAACAGCAGACACCATCTTCCCGGTCAGGCAGCACGCGAAGCCTCTTTGGCCGGGCAGGAGCGCTGTGCGCCCCGGGCTCCTCTGGGAGATTTTTAACAACACAGCTCTTGCCTCTGGCTGTACGATCACTCTCTGTGCCATCGTCTCAGGTGTATGAGTGTGCCCGCCGTGTTTCCACGGTAGAAACTTCGCACGCCCTCCTGGGGGCCTCGAGGAGCCGGTGATCGCAGCCCTGAGCCCGGGGCCTGACTCCCGACTCCGGCTGCAGGGCTGTGCACACCCGCACCTGCTCACGTGGGCGGCGCTGATTCCTGGAGAGCGGCGCCTGTTCCCCCCGCCCCCGCCCTCACAGGAACGACCCAGAGCGCCCGGTGTCACGTGCCAGGGTCAGAACCCATCCAAGTGGACTTAAACACCAAATCGAAACCATCCACTGTGCGTCTTCCAGACGCACGAGTGTTGATGCGTCGGACGATCCTCTTGAGCGCGGAGATTAGTAGCCACGGGGGCATAAAAGTGTGTGCATATGTGCATGTACATGCAGACGCATGTCCACACGCCTTAGGCTGCGTGGTGTGGAGAGAATCTAAGTGGCAAGAATGGAGAGCTAGCAGAAAACTGTAGAATTCAGCGAAACATGACTTGGACTGAACATTTGTGTCCCTCGCAAGCTCCTATGTTGAAACTGAACCCCGAAGTGATGATCTTAGGAGGTGGGGCTTCTGGGGGGAGGTCGTGAGTTCGGAGCACCCACGATGGGATTCGTGTGCTTTCGCCCCTTCCCCAGCCAAGGACACAGCACTAAGACACTGCCCGAAGCCGGACGTGAGCCTCACCAGACGCCACATCCGCTGCTGCTTGGACCCTAGACTTCCGGCTGCTAGGAGTTGGAGGCCCAGACGGTGGTTGTTTGAGGCCCCAGCCTAGGCTATTCTGTTACTGCAGCTGAGCTAAGCGGGTGGATGATAAAGAACAAATCTTTTAAAAACCCAGCGGTGACCCCAACAGGCAACAACGCCCATGTTTGCAGGGCTGTGGCCCACGGAGCCGGGGGGAGACGCCTCGTACCCCCTCCCAGGAAGTCAGGGTCGCACAGCTGCTCTCTCCTTCTTCAACCCAGATGGGCGTCAGAGGCTTCAGGAACCCCAGTGTGGAGTTTCCGCCAGAACTTTTATTCATGCCTCCAAGTGTTGTCTTCCTAAGTTGGCACCCCAGGGGGGGTGCGTTGGCGAGGCCTTGTGTGTGGGGACGTGGTGGGCGTGCAGGCGCACAGCAAGCCTGTGTCCCTCCTTCCGGGCGCAGAGACCAGGCTCCCCGTCATCCCTGCAGGCGGGCTGGGCCGCGTGGCTGAGCGGCAGTGAGAGCAGAAGTGGAGGCGGCTGACACCCCAGCGGGTCGTCCTCTGCAGACGGCCGGAGGCGTGGGGTGCGCTGCGTGGGTTTCCTGTTGGCCCCCCTACACCACCCTGGGCCTGATGGCCCTGCCTGGACGCTGGCTGGACGCTGGCTGGACGCTGGCTGGACCCTGACCTGGACGCTGGCTGGACGCTGGCTGGACCCTGACCTGGACGCTGGCTGGACGCTGGCTGGACCCTGGCTGGACCCTGACCTGGACGCTGGCTGGATGCTGGCTGGACCCTGACCTGGACGCTGGCTGGGCTGGCTGGACCCTGACCTGGACGCTGGCTGGACCTGGCTGGACCTGGCTGGACCCTGACCTGGGCGCTGGCTGGACGCTGGCTGGACCCTGACCTGGACGCTGGCTGGACCCTGACCTGGAGCTGGCTGGGCGCTGGCTGGACCCTGGCTGGGCAGCTGGCTGGACGCTGGCTGGACCCTGGCCACAGACGCTGGCTGGACCCTGGCTGGACCCTGACCTGGACGCTGGCTGGACGCTGGCTGGACCCCACAACCTGGACTGGCTGGACGCTGGCTGGACCCCTGGCTGGACCCTGACCTGGACTGGCTGGACCCTGACCTGGACGCTGGCTGGACCCTGACCTGGACCCTGGCTGGATGCTGGCTGGACCCTGGCTGGACCCTGACCTGGACGCTGGCTGGACGCTAGCTGGACCCTGACCTGGACGCTGGCTGGACCCTGGCCTGGACGCTGGCTGGACGCTGACCTGGGCGCTGACCTGGGCTGGCTGGACCCTGGCTGGACCCTGACCTGGATGCTGGCTGGGTGTGGCTGGACCCTGACCTGGGCTGGCTGGACGCTGGCTGGACCCTGACCTGGACGCTGGCTGGACCCTGACCTGGATGCTGGCTGGACCCTGACCTGGACCCTGGCTGGACCCTGGCTGGACCCTGGCTGGGCTGGCTGGACCCTGGCTGGGCTGGCTGGACCCTGACCTGGACGCTGGCTGGACGCTGGCTGGACCCTGACCTGGACCCTGGCTGGGCTGGCTGGACCCTGGCTGGACCCTGGCTGGACGCTGGCTGGACCCTGACCTGGACGCTGGCTGGACCCTGACCTGGACGCTGGCTGGACGCTGGCTGGACCCTGACCTGGACCCTGGCTGGACGCTGGCTGGACCCTGGCTGGACGCTGGCTGGACCCTGACCGTAGGGCCTCACTTGGGCTCCTTTGTGGCTGCCTCCTTCTGCATGAAGCAAAGTCACTTCCGGGAGCTGGAGTCCTGGCATTTCCTGCCTAAATGTCTGAGCAAGTGCTCAGGACATACGGGGTCCTCTCGCCAGCCCATTTCCTGGAGGGACACTCAGTGGTCGCCATCCACACTCGGCAGCCCAGGCTTTGGGGATCAGGCATTGCTGTTGGCAGGGCAGGCAGATGGGGATTGCACACATCCACACGGGTATTGCACGCGCCCACACGGGGATTGCACACGCCCACACGGGGATTGCACGCGCCCACACGGGGATTGCACGCGCCCACACGGGGATTGCACGCGCCCACACGGGGATTGC
>JAESUZ010003198.1:2500-20175 GCA_017311185.1 Proteles cristata cristata
TGTAGTCTAAAATAGTCCCCTCTGCTTTTTTATCTTTTGTCTTCAAGACATTTGTAGATTTCTGGCTAGTTGTCTCTTGCCTTGTAGAATGTCTCACAATCTGAATTTGTCTGATTATTTCCTCATGACTAGATACAGAGTAAAAATTGTTGGCAAAAATATGTCATAGATGATATGTACTTCTCATCACATCACACTTAGAGTCCCATGATGTCAGTTTGTTCCACTATTTGTGATTCTAAGTTTGATAATTTGGTTAAAGTGGTTCCCCCCAGAGTTCTCTACTGTAAAGTTTCTGTTGTAGGCAGAATTTTGGCCCTCATGACCTTCTCTCCCATTGAATGTGTTACATTATATGGCAAAAAGGACTTTACAGTTATAATTAAGGTTACTAATTTTTTTGTTTTTATTTTCGAAAGAGACAGAGTGCAACAGGGGAGGAGCAGAGAGAGAGACACAGAACCTGAAGCAGGCTCCAAGCTTGCTCTGTGTGTATGTGTGTATGTGTGTGTGTCTCAGAAGTAAATAAACATTTAGAAAAACTTTAAAAAATATGTAATCTGTGGTGTAATACTTTGAGATCATGTAAATATCCTGTTTCCCAGCATTCAAGGATCATCTGTTAATGATCCTCGTCTGAGTCAGTTATTACTTTGGTTAGTGCAAAATGATGATTTTCTTTTTTATACATTTTTAAAATAAATTTTTAATGTTTTATTTATTTCTGAGAGAGAGACAGCATGAGCAGGGGAGCGTCAGAGAGAGAGGGAGACACAGAATCTGAAACAGTCTCCAGGCTCTGAGCTAGCTGTCAGCACAGAGCCCGACATGGGGCTTGAAGTCACAAACTACAAGATCATGATGTGAGTTGAAGTCGGACACTTGACCGACTGAGCCACCCAACACCCCAAAATGATGATTTTCTAATTCTAACATTTCTTGTAGATTTATTAGCTGGCATTATTGTATAAAGAAGAGCTCCCCACCCCTGCCCTTTTAAAAGTGTCACTATGAATCTATAACATCTTTTAAAATTCATTGTGTTAGTACTATTAATATTCTTACAAAATTAAGGTGGACAGCTTTGAACATAAAATTTCAAAAATGGAATATATTCTCTGACGCAGCAAGTCCACTGCTAGGTCTATACCCAACAGGAATGTGCACTTGTGTTCAGTGAAAGATGTGTACTAGAACATTCATAGCAGCACTATTTGTAGTAGCTAAAAATAGTAAGCTAATGAAAAGCCAATGAACAAAGTAGAAGGAATAAATTGTGATATATTTCCACAGAGGAATACTATACAACTGAGATTAATGATCGACAATGCTGCACAACAATATGGATGAATCTCAGAAAGTTAATGTTGAGCGAACTTCCTCAGTCTGGTAAAGGGTGTCTACAAAAAACACACAGCTAACAACATACTTAATAGTCAAAAATTGAATACTTTCCCCCGAGGAACCGGAACAAGACAAGGATGCTTACTCTCACCATTTCTATTCAACATTGTATTGGAAGTTTGAGCTAGAACAATTAGGCAAGGAAAAGAAATAAAAGGCATCCATATTGAAAGAGAAGAAGTGAATTTATCTGTATTTGCAAATGACATGAGCTTGTATATAGAAAGTCCTAAGGAGGGGCACCTGGCTGGCTCAGTTGATGGAGCATGCAATTCTTGATCTTTAGGTCATGAGTTCAAGCCCTATATTGGGAGTAGTGATTACTTAAAATAAAGTAAAGTTGGGGATAGGAATTACCTAAGATTAAATAAAATGGTTAAAGTGGCAAAGGTTATGTGTACTTTACCCACCCCCCAAAGTCTTAAGGAATCCATTGAAACACTATTGGAAACTAATAAGTGAGTTCAGCCATGTTGCAAGGTACAAAATCAATATACAAATGTCAATGATATTTCTTTTTCCTTTGTTTATTAAAAAAAATTTTAATGTTTACTTTTAAGACACACACACACACCACACACACACACACACACACACACACACACACACACACACACAGAATGTGA
Source organism: Proteles cristata cristata (assembly GCA_017311185.1). Lineage (NCBI taxonomy): Eukaryota > Metazoa > Chordata > Mammalia > Carnivora > Hyaenidae > Proteles > Proteles cristata. The sequence goes on from JAESUZ010003198.1 coordinate 4,531, forward strand.
GCTGGGGATGGGCAGAGAGGGAGACATAGAATCTGAAGCAGACTCCAGGCTCTGAGGTGTCAGCACAGAGCCTGTTGCAGGGCACAAACCCATGAACTGTGAGATCATTACCTGAGTTGAAGTCAGACACTTAACTGACTGAGCCACCCGGCACCCCTTTTTTTCTTTTTTTAGAAAGAAAGTGTGTGTGATGGGAAAGAGGGGCAGAAGGAGGGACAGAGAGATTCTTAAGCAGTCTCCATGCTTGGTGTGGAGCCTGATGTGGGGCTCGACGCAATTCTTGATCCCACGACCCTGAGATCATGGCCTGAGCTGAACTCAAAGAGTCAAATCTTTTTTTTTGTTTTTTTTAATATTTTTTATTTATTTCTAGGAGAGAGAGAGAGAGAGAGAGAGACAGCGTGAACAGGGAGGGTCAGAGAGAGAGGGAGATGCAGACTCTGGAATAGGCCCAGGCTCTGAGCTGGCAGTCAGCACAGAGCCCGATGCGGGGCTCGAAACCATGAACCGCGAGATCATGACCCAAGCGAAAGTCAGACGCTTAACCGACTAAGCCACCCAGGCGCCCCTCAAAGAGTCAAATCTTAACTAACTGAACCACCCAGCACCCAGTTTTTCTTTTCTTTTCTTTTTTTTTTTAAAGTAATCTCTATGTTCAACTTGGGGCTCAAATTCACAACTCTGAGATCAAGAGTTGCATGCTCTACCAACTGAGCCAGGCAGGTGCCCCTCAATTATATGTCTATAAGGACAATGAACAAACTGGGAATGAAGTTAAGAAAATAATTACATTTGCAATAATATCATCAAAGAGAATAACATACTTAGGAATAAATATATCAAAAGAAGTACAAAACTTACACTAAAAACTACAAAATATTGTAGACAGAAATTAAAGAAGACATTAAATAATGGAAAGACATCCCATGTTCACAGATTAGAAGCTTTGACATTGTTAAGATGACAGTACTCCTCAAGTTGATCTATGGAATCAAGGCAATACCTGTCAAAATTCCAGCTGTCTTTTTTGCAGAAGCTAACAAGCTGATCCTAAATTTCATATTGAAATTCAAGGGACCTAGAATAGCCAAAAACAATATTGAAAAAGAAGAACAAAGTTAGAGAACTCACATTTCCAAGTTTCAGAACTTACTACAAAGGTAACAGTTACCAAGACAGTGTGGTACTTGCATAAGTCTAGACATATGTGTCATTGAAACAGAATTGAATGTCCACAAACAAATCCTCATTTGTGGATTTGTGGTTAATTGATTTTTGATAAGGGTGCGAAAACAATTCATTGGGGGAAAGAATACTTTATCAATACATGATATTGGGATTCTTGATATCCACATGCCAAAGAGTGGATTTGGACGCCTACCTCATACCTTGTACAAACATTAACTCAAAATGGATCCTAGACCTAAATATGTGAAAAAAAAAAACAGTAAAACTCTTAGACAGAAAATAAGCATAAATCTCAGTCACCATGGATTAAGCAGTGTTTTTTTTTTTACATGTGATGCTTAAAGCAGAAGCAAAGAAAAAATAAATTGAACTTCATGAAAATTAAAAGCGTTTGTGCATCAAAAGACACTATAACGAAAGTGAAAGTGAAAAGATAGCCCATAGAATGGGCAAAAATATTAGCAATGAGTGCCTGGCTGGCTCAGTTGATAGAGCATGCAACTCTTGATCTCGGTGTCGTGAGTTCAAAGCCCATGTTGGGCAAAGAGCTTACTTATTAAAATATATATATATATGTATGTATATTTAATGATTCTGTTTTTAGGTAATCTCTACACCCAACATGGGGCTCAGGCTCATAACCCCCTGACCAAGAGTCACCTGCTCTACTTACTGAGCCAGCCAGGTGCCCTGAAAATCTTATATCTGCTAAGGGTCTAGTGTCTAGACTATATAAACAGTCTTTACAATTCAACAATTAGAAGATAAACCAATTAAAAATGGACAAAAGAGGGGCACCTGGGGGGCTCAATTGGTTAAGTGTCTGACGCTTGATTTCGCTCAGGTCATGATCTCATGGTTTGTTGAGTTGGAGCCTCACGTCAGGCTCTGTGCTGACAGCACAGAGCCTGCTTGGAACCCTCTCTCTCTCTTTCTCTGCCTCTCCCTCTCTTTCTCAAAAATAAATAAATGAATAAAAATTTAAAAAAATGCAAAAAAAAAAATGAGCAAATGATTTCAACAGATTCTTCTCCAAATAAGACATCCACATGGCCAATAAGCACATGAGAAGATGCTCAACATCATTAGTCACTAGGGAAATGCAGATCAAAACCACAGTAAGATACCACCTCACAATCACTAGGCTGGCTATAATTACAAAGATGGCTTATAACGAGTGTTGGTGAGAGTGTGGAGTAATTAGAACCCTTATACACTACTGATGGGATGTTAAGTGGTACAGCCTTTGTAGAAAACAGTCTGTCAGTTCCTCAAAAAGTTAAACAGATTTACCATAGGATCCAGCAGTTCCGCTCCTGGGTGTGTAGTCTAAAGAATTTAAAACATGTCCACAGGAAAACTTGTACACTAATATTCATAGCAGCGTTATTCATATGGCAAAAACAATACAAAACAAAAACATAGAAACAACCCAAATGTCTATCAGTTGATGAATGGATAATTAAAATGGATTTCCATACAATGGAACATTAATTGGCAATAAAGAGGAGTGAAGTGCTTATACATAGTACAACACGGATGAACCTTTAAAACATTGTGGTGAATGAGGGGCGCCTGGGTGGCTCTGTCGGTTAAGCGTCCAACTTCACTTCAGGTCATGATCTCATGGTTTGTGGGTTCAAGCCCCGCGTCAGGCTCTGTGCTGACAGCTAGCTCAGAGCCTGGAGGCTGCTTCAGATTCTGTGTCTTCCTCTCTCTCTGACCCTCCCCTGCTCACATTGTCTTTCTCAGAAATATAAATAAATAAATAAAAACATTAAATTAAAAAAAACATTGTGGTAAATGAAAAAATCTGGTTCACAAAAGATCACGTACTGTGATTACATTTATGTGACATGTCCAGAACAGGCACATTATAGAGACTGAAAGTAAAATTGTGATTGCTTAGGAATGGGAATGGATGGGGTGAGGGGATTGGTCAGAAATGGGGAATGACTGGGAAGAGGAAAACTTTTCTTTTTTTCTGGGATGATAAACTGTTCTAAAACTTATTGTAGGGACACCTGAGTGGCTCAGTTGGTTGAGGGTCCGACTTCAGTTCAGGTCATGATCTTGGTGTTCTTGAGTTTGAGCCCCACAACGAGCTTGCTGTTGTCAGCCTATCACCGCAGAGCCTGCTTCAGATCCTCTGTCCTGCTCTCTCTGGCTCTCCCCACTTGTGATCTCCCAAAATAGAAATATTTAAAAAAGAAAAATGTTTTTAAAATAAAATAAAATTGATTGTAATGACAGATGCACGGCCCTGATATTAAAAACTACTGAATTGTGCACTTTACAGGGGTGAATTTTATGGTATGTTAATTTTAACTCAACAAAAGAGTACATAGTGTATGATTCCATTTCTAGAAGGTACAAAAAATGGGTTCAAGAAAGTCTATGCTGTTAGAAGTCAGGACAGAGTTTACTGTTATTGGGGATGGGAGTAGTAACTGTAAGGAAGCACGAAGGGGATTTCTGGGGCACTGGTAATGTTTTGTTCCTTTTTCTTAAACATTTTTAAATGTTTATTTTTGAGAGAGAGACAGAGCATGAGCAGGGGAAGTGGAGGGGCAGGGCAGAGAGAGAGGGAGACAGAATCTGAAGGAGGTTCCAGGCTCTGAGCTAGCTGTCAGCACAGAGCCCGATGCGGGGCTCGAACCCACAGACTGTGAGATCTTGACCTGAGCCGACAAAGTCAGATGTCTAACCGAATGAGCCACCCAGGCGCCCCTAAATATCTTCATTGTCTTTGACTCAATAATCCCACTCCTGGGAATGAAGCCTAAGAAAGGAATTCAAGTAAATAGAGACACTGTGTTAATGAAGGTGTTTCTTAAAATAAAGGAAAACTGGAAGCAACCTGAATAAATGTTTAAATGGTTAAATAAGTAATGTTGCATCAGTGCTATGGAATATTATGCAGCTACTAACGATGATAATTTTGAACAGAAGTAGTAATTAGAAAAAATATTTGATCGTGGAAAAAAGAGATTGAAAATCGCATGATAACTAATGTAGACAAAGACCATAACAACAACAGCAAAAGACCACAACAGGACATACAGAAATAGAAAGGGTTGATTTGTTAACAATTATGGTGACTTTTTGCAGTTATCATTAGGGTTAAATTTTTTTTATAATATAAACAAACAAAAACTTTAGTGTTTGTAGGTATCTGGCTCAGTCCGTAGAGCATGTGACTCTTGATATTAAGCCCCACGTTGGGTATAGAGCTTACTTTAAAAGAAAATTAGTGTTCACACCTGGCCATTGTACCACAAGAAAGAGATACTGAAATTGTAGGAAGTCCATAATGATTGAGATGCCATGAAACTTTTGGAAAAATAAATGCTGAGGAAGGAAGTATAGTTGAATTCTAGAAATTCATGAAAGGGATGGATAAGTCAATGGTGATAGTTGTTCACAAAATCTGGGAGTGCTAGGATTGGAGGACACCTCCTGATGCTTCTAAATCATTGACCAAAGTTTTAAAGAAAATTTTTAAGTTTATTTATTTATTTTTGAGAGAGAGAATGAGCAGGGGAGGGGCAGAGAGAGAGACAGATAATCCCAAGCAGGCGCCGCAGTGTAAGTGCAGAGCCTGACGCAGGCCTCAAACTCTTGAACCCTAAGATCATGACCTGATCCAGAACCAAGAGTCGGACACTTACCCAACTGAGCCTCCATTGAACAAATTTTTATTGAATAATTGTGTATCTATTAAGTCCACTGTTCGACGTGACTGGTGTGGGTCTACGTGCTCCCATTGAACAAATTTTTATTGAATAATTGTGTATCTATTAAGTCCACTGTTCGACGTGACTGGTGTGGGTCTACGACAAAAGATAAGTATTACCGATAACATATTGGATAATAAATTTATGACACCTATTACTCCAAGAGGGAGTGACCCATTACCCAATCTTATCCTCCACTGCTGACTAACAAACACACTTGCTAAGCTTGTCTCTGCACAGGCCCCTGACTACTTCACTCCTCTGTAGGTCCAGAGCTCATCCACCCATCAGCCTTCAAGAGTCACCTTAAGTTCCCTACCAACCTCTTCTTAACCTCTTACAAACTAAGAGGCCCTCTTTATATATTCCAGTCTGTACTGATATCCTGTTCCTGAATATTTACAACACCAGTTTGTCAATCTCATAGTCGAATCAATCAGCTAATCTAAGCAGCCAGATGATTATCATACACACTAATATATTTTCCTAAATATGTATCAAGTTTCCACTGAATACTTCCCATGTGCCAGGCAGAAAGTGTTGACTTCAGGCAGAGAAAGACAAATATCATATGTGTGCACGTATAGGAGGATTAGGAGGAGCTTAACAGAGGACCAAGGGGGAGAAGAAGGGCGGAAATGGTGGGGGAAAGGGAGAGAGGCAAACCATGAGAGACTCTTGAATGCTGACAAAAACTGAGGACTGGTGGATGTGGGGGGGAGGAGGGGTGGGCATGGAGGAGGGCACTTGTGGGGATGAGCACTGGGTGTTATGTGGAAACTAATTTGACAATAAACTATTTGTAAAAATAAATAAATAAAAAAAAAAAAGAAAAAAAAAAAAAGAAAGTGTTGACTTCATAATTTCAACTAAGCATCACAACAACCCTGTAAAATGTGTATATTATATCCAGAAATTGAGGCTCACAGATGTTAAGATAATTTTGCTCAAGGTCGCAGTGGATGAGCAGGGAATTTAACATAGGTTTAACTCCAAAGACTCCATTCCTAACCACTGTGTAATACTGTTTTAATCATATTGTGCATATTTTCTTTCCCTAACTAGATTTTTGGTAAAGATTTTATTTTATTTTTTTAAAGTTTATTTATTTATGTATTTATTTAGAGAACGAGCAGGGAAGGGGCAGAGAGAGAGGGAGAGAGAGAATTCCAAGCAGGCTATGCACTGTCAGAACTCATGAACCATGAGATCATGACCTGAGCCAAAACTAAGAGTCAGATTCTTAACCAGCTGAGCCACCCAGGCACCCTTAAAGATTTTATTTTTTAAAGTAATCTCTTGGGGCGCCTGGGTGGCTCAGTCAGTTGAGCGTCTGACTTTGGCTCAGGTCATGATCTCACAGTCCATGGGTTCGAGCCCCGCGTTGGGTTCTGTACTGACGGCTACCTCAGAGCCTGGAGCCTGTCTTTGGATTCTGTGTCTCCCTCTCTCTCTGACCCTCCCCTGCTCATGCTGTCTCTCTCTTTCTCAGAAATAAATAGAAAACATTTAAAAAAAATTTAAAGTAATCTCTACACCCACCATGGGCCTTGAACTCACAACCTCCAAATCAAGAGTCACGTGCTCTACTGATTGAGCCAGCAAGGCACCCAGTTCCTAGCTAGATTTTTAAGACGAGGAAGACAAGGATTTTATTTTAATGTTTATTTATTTTTGATAAACAGAGAGTCAGAGTGCAAGCAGGGAAGGGGCAGAGAGGGAGACGCGGTATCCCAACAGGCTCCAGGCTCTGCGCTGTCAGCACAGAGCCCGACCTAGGGTTATAACCCATGAATGGGGAGATCATGACACTTAACTGACTGAACCACCCAGGCGACCCGACAAAGATTTTATTTTGTTTATTTTGTAATGTTTTTGTTGCTATACTAGCTGTTATACACATAGTCAGTGCTCAGTAAATACTTATGGAATGCCAAAGTGGAGATGTAGCTAGCTGAAAATACCAATTGTTTTTTTTTTATTTTTTATTTTATTTTATTTTTTTAAATGTTTTAATTAATTAATTAATTAATTTATTTATTTATTTCTAGGAGAGAGAGACAGCGTGAGCAGGGGAGGGTCAGAGAGAGAGGGAGACACAGACTCTGAAACAGGCTCCAGGCTCTGAGCTGGCAGTCAGCACAGAGCCCGGCGGGGCTCGAACCCACGAACCGCGAGATCATGTTTTTTTTTTTTTTTTGTTAATTTTTTTTATTTATTTCTAGGAGAGAGAGAGACAGCGTGAACAGGGAGGGTCAGAGAGAGAGGGAGTCACAGACTGAAACAGGCTCCAGGCTCTGAGCTGGCAGTCAGCACAGAGCCCGACGCGGGGCTCGAACCCACGAACCGCGAGATCATGACCTAAGTGAAAGTCCGACGCTTAACCGACTAAGCCACCCAGGTGTCCCAATACCAATTGTTTTTAAAAGGATTTAGATTTTATTTTATTTTATTTTATTTTTTTTAATGTTTTATTTCTAGGGGAGAGAGAGAGAGAGAGAGAGACAGCGTGAGCAGGGGAGGGTCAGAGAGAGAGGGAGTCACAGACTGAAACAGGCTCCAGGCTCTGAGCTGGCAGTCAGCACAGAGCCCGACGCGGGGCTTGAACCCATGAACCGCGAGATCATGACCCAAGCGAAAGTCGGACGCTTAACCGACTAAGCCACCCAGGCGCCCCTAAAAGGATTTAGATTTTAGTCAGATGCATGGGTGACATATTCATAATAGATGATGTAAAGGGAGCAGGGATATTTGGGTCCATTTTTAATACTTGAGATGTTTTGATAGAGGAGAATCACACCTTCACCACCCTTGTTGCTCCATTATTAGTAAGAACCGATTAGGTTGGGTGGGATTATGGGTCTGACACCCAGTGTGATCTTTTTTTTTTTTTTTTTTTGGATTCTTCACCTCTTCTGTTTCCCAGAAACTCCTAGCCTAAAAGGACCTGTCCCAATGCTGGTGCTTCTCCCTATCTGGTTTTGCTGGCTGTCAGACCTCCTCTTCTTGTGCCTTTTTTAAAAAGTTTATTTATTTATTTTGAGGGAGGGAGCAGAGAGAATCCCAAGCAGGCTCTTCACTAGTTGGCACAGAACCCAATGTGGGGCTTGAACTCACAAATGGTGAGATCATGACCTGAGCTGAAATCAAGTGTCAGATGCATAACCGACTGAATCACCCAGGTGCCCCTTGTTCATTTTTTAAAAGTTTATTTTACTTACTTACTTACTTACAGCATGCATTTGCATGGGGGAGGTACAGAGAGCGCGCGCTTGTACAGCTTGCACACGGGGGAGAGGCAGAGAGAGCTGGAGGAAGAGAATCCCAAGCAGACTCCGCCTGGTCAGAGGGCAGCCCAGTGAGGGATCAGCATCTGGAACTCACCAACTGTGAGATCATGACCTCTTCGCAAACCATGAGTAGGGCTAGTAGTTGAGGAGCCTGAAATTAAGTCCTCCCTTAAGAGCAACCTCGGGCTGCACGTAGCCCGGTTCCAGGAAAAGCTTCGGCTGAAGCCACCCTCGGACCTCCCTCAGATCAGCCAATCAAAAGAAATGTGTAACATTCCGGTGGTCTGAGTCAGGGCTGGGAACTGCAGGTAGGTACTCTGTACAAACTAGCCAATCACTCACTGCTTACCTAAACCCCAGGTAGGCCCTTTGAGCTCACCTTATAATTGGTCATTTTCAAAGGATTCTCAGAGGTCATGATTGGGTCCCGCCAAAAGTAACGGACGCCTCATGGATACTGAATGGTCAAAACTATAACCATGGGTGTAGTACAATTATAATTGGTGCTTATGTGATGATGCAAAACGTACAACGTGTGCACTCTAACACCCCCGTCCCTGGCCCCATAAAAACCCTGCTCACCATTGTTCGAGCCTTCACTTTGCTGCCGCTGCGCTGGTAGACGGGTGAGCCCCTGCTCGAGCTTATAATAAAGACCCTTATGTACTTGCATCGGTGACTGGCTCCTTGGAGGTCTCAGGGGACTCAAGATTCGGCACAACATTGTGAGCCCATGCGCCGCCCTTCTCGTGCATTTAAATGAAGTATGGAGGCAGGCATTGAAGTCCAATAGGCCAGGTTTATCAGTAAGATGGTCAACAAATAATTATGGTATGATGTCAGGTGAGTCACGTGTCTGAGCCTCAGCTTACTCATCAGGAAAATGGAATGAAACACACCCTTCCTCCAATAATTCAATAGTGTTGCAATTTCATGTTTAATAGTTTAACATTTATAGGCAGCCAGGAATACTCCATGTTGAGATTGGGGCCTAAAAATCTAGATGGGATTAATTATCTGTGGAGGTTGAAATCATCTTCCGTTCTCTTGCTGACTGCAATAGAAATACCTACAGTTGAGGATGAGAGCTGAGGGATCGGGGTCAGATGGCTGTCCATAATCTGGCACGGTCCTTGGGAAAGATCTTAGAGGTGAGGAGACCTCGTGTAGAAAAGCAAGCCAAGGAAGACTGACGGAGTTGGAGACTTCCTGTGCTGTTTCCTCCTCCACTTCTCCCCCTCCCCCACTCCCGCCAATCAGATTCTGACCATTAAGGCACAAAGGTAGAAAATCCCCTGGGGTCTCCGGCCAGGAAGCCTCTCACTGCCCTGCTCTGACTGTAAGCGTGGAGAATGGGAAAAGGCTACTTTCTCCCCGCAACCCTTTCTTGCTCCTTGCCACGCCGGGCTGCTGTTGCAAGTGGGAAGCAGTCTCAGGCAGCACGCAGTCCTTTTTGCAAAGCCACGGAGTGAATGAATGAGAGAGGGAGAGAGAGAGAAGTGGTGTAGGGAGGATTGGGGGTGGGATTCCATGACGTTACCGGCTCCGCCTCCCGGTGTATATAAGGGGGCGCTGGGCGCGCAACGACCCCAAGCAGCAGCTTTGAAGCCTGAGCACCTGAAGTCGCTAGCCCCAACCCAACTCGGTTTAACTCAGCCTCACCCAACCCGATCTGAGCCCCTCCTCTCCTTGGGCTTGCAGCAGCTCTCAGGTAAGCCGTGGGGGCCGACACGTGTGTCGGAAGGGGACGGCGAGGGTCTGGGCATACCTAGGATTCTCTGGCAACCACAGCATGCAGTTGCATCAACGCGGCCGTGACCTGTTGCTGGCGAGACCACGGCCCCAAGAGCCAAGGTTCTCGTCTCCACCTCAGCCCCAGACCGTTTCTAACGAGGGCATAAGAATCTGGGAGCTGAGTTGGGGAGCGTAGGGTGGAACCTCTCTCTAGTGCGAGCAATTTCAGGCTGCTCTGGGGCGCCTCTCGGGGTACATCTCCAAATCCAAATCTTTAGATGTCGAAGCCCCGCCCCACTGTTGATGCTTGCTGGTCAGCTTAGCAAGGCGGGAGGAAGTGGGGGACCTTTGCTTACTCCCCTGGGCGACGGTAGCACGGTTTATGCGGTGTGGGCTTGGTGAGTAGGGGTGGAATTAAGTCGGTGCTCACTTTCGATCAGCGGTGGAGGTCGATCCTCCCTTCCCTACGGGCAATTTAAAGTAGCCCTTGGGGTAAGCACTGAAAAGGAACACGAATGGTGGATGTGAGAAGGGGGTTCTGCTCAGAGTTGCCGGCTGCTCCTGGGATGAGTTCTGTTTAATTCTGTTTAATTCCCAAGCCACAGGCCTGGGAACGACACAGATCAGGTTCCATGGTTCCTGGGTTGGGGTCTGGGATAAACCCTAGTTTTTCCATCAGAGAAAGAGACGGATAGTGACTGAGCACCCACGAGGTGCCAGGCCACTGTACCAGAGGGGTCTTTCACCTGCTTTTTCTGCAAATTAGTCCTACAAACCTGTGAGGTATTATTTTTCCTACTTGTTCGAGGAAGAAACTGAGGTTGGAGGAAGAGACTTGCCTTTCTCCCTTGAATATCCTCCCCCTCCCCCCATGGCTCCTGGGCTTGGTGGAGTGGGTATTGTAATGCACTCTTAGAGCTTAGGGATAATGAGCCCTATTGAAGGGCTTTTGTCTTGTTTCCCACCAGATCTTAGAATCCTCTTCAATTCCAGCTAGAATGCTGTGGCAGGCACTTGGCCGATTTGGTCGAAAGCTGGTTCGCAGACGTGCACTGGAGCCTGGCATGGCAGACACTCGCCTGGCCAGATGCCTGAGCACTCTGGATTTGGTGGCCCTGGGTGTGGGAAGCACGTTGGGTGCAGGTGTGTATGTCCTGGCCGGTGAGGTGGCCAAAGATAAAGCTGGACCATCCATTGTGATCTGCTTTTTGGTGGCCGCTCTGGCTTCTGTGTTGGCCGGCCTGTGCTATGCGGAGTTTGGTGCCCGAGTTCCCCGTTCTGGTTCTGCGTATCTCTACAGCTATGTCACCGTGGGTGAACTCTGGGCCTTCACCACTGGCTGGAACCTCATCCTCTCCTATGTCATCGGTGAGATGGTGGGGCAGGGAGGGGCTTCGAGTCAGGAAGTCTGGACGGAGGGGTGAAGTGATGGAGTTTTCAATGTTCACAGGACTCCTGTACCTCCAAATGTGTGCTTGTTATGGGGCTTGGGAGGGTTGAAGGTGTGGTAGAGAAAATGTTCCTTCTACTTATACTCTGCCCTGGTTTCCTTAATTAACTAATTTGGGTTCTTAAAAAGTAAGATTCAGGGGGCCTGGCTGGCTCAGTCATGGGAGCATGTGACTCTTGATCTAGGGGTTGTGAGTTCAAGCCCCATGGTGGGCGCAGAGCCTACTTAACAAAAAGTAAGAATAGATGAAAACAGTAGGGATTATTTGTGTGACTGGATTGGGGGAGGGAGGAGAGGAGGAAGGAAACTTGACCCCCGGTTTCTCCCTCTGCTCTACCAGGTACAGCCAGCGTGGCCCGGGCCTGGAGCTCGGCGTTTGACAACCTGATTGGGAACCACATCTCTCGGACCCTGCATGGGAGCATCTCACTGCATGTTCCCCATGTCCTCGCAGAATATCCAGACTTCTTTGCTCTGGGCCTTGTGTTGTTGCTCACCGGTGAGGGAAAAGACAGGGCTAACGGTGGGGGGCAGGGCTAGGAGGGACCAAGCCCGAGAAGGGCTTGATGGAGGTGATCATGGTGAGAAAAAGGAGAAGCTGGGCAGGAAAGGTGTGCACTGTGGCGGGACACAAAGCTTGGACTGAGGACTTCATGAGTCCTGACTGCCTCTTTCCCACAGGATTGCTGGCCCTGGGGGCCAGTGAGTCAGCCCTGGTTACCAAAGTGTTCACAGTGGTGAACCTTTTGGTTCTTGGTTTTGTCATCGTCTCTGGCTTCATTAAGGGGGACCTGCACAATTGGAAACTCACAGAAGAGGACTACAAACTGACCGTGGCTGGACTCAATGACACCTCTAGGTTAGGAGATTCACTCTGAGGAGCTGGGGAGCTGGGAGCATGACGGGGAGTCAAGGGTGTCTGGCTAAGGCATTCGGGATCGGGTTGGGGAGGAATGGCAGCTTAGGCACAGAGTTGGCTGAACACATCTTTACCTTTTCCACCCCTTTCTTCCACTTTAGCCTGGGCCCTCTGGGCTCTGGAGGATTTGTGCCTTTCGGCCTCGAGGGGATTCTCCGTGGAGCAGCTACCTGTTTCTATGCATTTGTTGGTTTCGACTGTATTGCTACCACTGGTAACACAGTCATGCCGGTTCTGTCTGGGGCTTGGGCACAGGGAATGCTCAGGTTGCATGCAGATTGGGGGCAGCAGAGGAGTGAGCCTGCTTCGCTGATTCAGACACTTGTGCCCCTTCCTGCAGGCGAAGAAGCTAAGAATCCCCAACGTTCCATCCCCATGGGCATTGTGATTTCGCTGTTGGTCTGCTTTTTGGCATATTTTGGTGTCTCTTCGGCACTTACGCTTATGATGCCTTACTACCAGCTTCAACCTGAGAGCCCCCTGCCGGAGGCCTTTCTCCATACTGGATGGGCCCCTGCCCGCTATGTTGTGGCTATCGGATCCCTCTGTGCTCTTTCTACCAGGTCAGTGGCAAACGTTTGTTCTCCTCTGCGGTCAGAGTAACGTAGGCTTTAGCATTTGGTACCTAAGAATAACCCTTATTTATTTATTTTTTTTAATGTTTTTATTTATTCCCGAGAGAGAGCAAGAGAGAGAGAGAGAGAGAGACAGCGTGAGCAGAGGAGGGACAGAGAGAGAGAGACACAGAATCTGAAGCAGGCTCCAGGTTTTGAGTTAGCTGTCAGCATAGAGCCCGACGCGGGCCCTCGAACCCATGAACCGTGAGATCGTGACCTGAGCCGAAGTCGGACGCTTAACCCACTGAACCACCCAGGCGCCCCAAAAATAACCCTTAAAAGGGCTGTGAGGAGAAGGTAGAGACTCCTTAACCCCACAGGCTCTGGGGACAGAGATCGCAGTCAGCTCACGCCACTCTGGGCATTTCTCTCTCCAGTCTCTTGGGCTCTATGTTCCCCATGCCTCGGGTGATCTATGCGATGGCAGAGGATGGCCTCCTGTTCCGTGTCCTTGCCAAGATCCACAGCGGCACACACACCCCCATCGTGGCCACGGTGGTCTCTGGCATTGTTGCAGGTAAAGCAGTCGTCTCTGCCTCTGCCCTTCTGCCCTTCCCCTAGTAGTGTGACCGATTCCCTTAACTTTGCTCCTCGCTTTCCTCACGTCTTGCTTTCTGCCCATCGATTCCAGCATTCATGGCATTCCTCTTTGAGCTCACTGATCTTGTGGACCTTATGTCAATTGGGACCCTGCTTGCTTACTCCCTGGTGGCTGTTTGTGTCCTCATCCTCAGGTGAGACTCCCTCTGTGAGCTAGGATTTGGGGTTTTGTTCTTGGATGAGGAGTGATGGGGATCTGTTTCTCCCTCCTTCCTCTGCCTTCGTTATCCTGACTCTCCTGGAGGAATATAGCTCTCCCTCCCCGCCAAAAGGAGCTTCCACCCTTCTGGCTTCCGTGGGAGCCTCAGCTGCCTGCGAGAAGATGTTCAAGTGGTTAAGGGCTGTTCCTGATACTGCCTCCTTCCTCTTGCCTCAGGTATCAGTCTGAGGTGAAGAATGAGGAGGATGAGGTGGAGCTGCAGGAGAAGACAGTTGAAGCCGAGAAGCTGACCCTACGGGGGCTATTGTGTCCACTCAACTCCGACCCCACTCCACTCTCTGGCCAAGTTGTCTATGTTTGCTCCTCATTGGTTGGTGAGCGATGGAAGTTTGCTTTGGGGTGGCTTTGAGGTCAGCATGATGGGGGGAGAGAGTGTGTGGCATTTGGTGACTGAGGACATCCTAGAGAGGGTGACCCTCCTTGGAATGGGGTGGCCTGATGTCTTCACATGTTGGTCTCAAGAGTTGGTTTCCATGTTTCTCAACTTGACCCTTGAAGCTCTGCTGCTGACTCTTCTTTGCCTGGTGCTGACCAAGTGGCCCTTTCCATTGCTTTCTGGAGACCCAGTGTGGACTGCAGTGGTCGTGCTGCTCCTGGTGCTCATTACTGGGATCACGGGGGTCATCTGGAGACAGCCACAGAGCTCTACTCCCCTTCACTTTAAGGTAAATGACCTCTTTCTTTCCACCTACCAACCCATCTCAGGAGACTAGGCTCCAGATGCCTTGTGATCTGGTAGGGTTTGTAAATGTTTTTTAATTGGACAAGAAAGGAAAGACATAGGAGATACCCAGGCCAGTGACTTGTTCTCTCACCCTCCATATTTCCTTTCCAGTTCTGTTTCCCCAAACTGTATTCTTGGAGTCCTGTATGAGGTCCGTTCAGTGAGTGGGCAATGAAATACAGACTATGAGTAGGAGTTGGACCCTCCCTTTCCTGGCCCAAGTAGCTTAGGGATCTCTTTCTAGGTCACCTCGTGGTATCTACAAAGGAGATGTTGCTTTGTTCCCAGGTACCTGCTTTGCCTCTCCTCCCACTAGTGAGCATCTTTGTGAATGTTTACCTTATGATGCAGATGACAGCCGGCACCTGGGCCCGATTTGGGGTCTGGATGCTGATTGGTAGGTATCCGCTTGGGAAGGGTAGTCCTCATGGGCATCCTATCCCAATGCTTTTTCCTCTTGGTCTCAAGTCGGGGGACCTATTAAGCCCTTACAGGTCACTATTTCCCTGCTTCACACCTACCTTTCCCCGCTAGGGTTTGCCATCTACTTCGGCTATGGGATCCAGCACAGCCTGGAAGAGGTTAAGAGTGACCAACCCCCACTCAAGTCTAGGGCCAAAACTGTAGACCTTGATCTCAGCAGTGCCTGTACACATTCGATTTGACATCATCATACCTGAACGCTGTCTGGTCTCCCTGCACAATAATGGAGAGTGTACTCTTGAGCACGTGGGAAGCTAGGCCTCCCAGGCGATGTTGGTGGTGGGGGAACACTGGCAGAGCTCTGTATTTATCGTGGAGAGAAAGATATATCTTTGCTGTGTCTCATCTTTTCTTTTTTTTACCCGTCTACTTCTCAATTGTGTCTGTAGCTGCGTACTGGCATTTACAAAATTATTAAAGGAAACTAGAAAAAGAAACTATGTCTTGTTCTTTGCTTGTTAGAGATACCGTGGAGCCCCTTTCTGTGTGGAGAGCTTCAGACGAGTGTCCTATGTTTGCTGCAGTCACCACAAAAGTATCTGTTGTGCCTGCGTGTGTGTGTGTTTCTTGTTGGCTCAGGGTTTGAGGATGGTGGTGTGACCACTTGTCAAGTCTAGTCACATTCAAAGGAACGATCTTGAGATAGGTTTCCCTCTTGCTGTACTAAAGGTTAGATTCTGAAT